>JAWWLR010000167.1:15862600-15874776 GCA_035041075.1 Acraspis erinacei
ACTGAATCTGAATTATTAGATAACTAATAATTGGTAGCAGTTTTCCACCAGTTGGATTTTAAACAGCAACATATAAATTTTCAACAATAAGGGATAAATTGTCAAACAAAATTTGAATTTCTGAACTTTTATTTTTTTTTTTAACTAATTTTTAGCAATAATTTTTTTATCTTGATATTTTTTTTCTTTATCTTTATCTTTGAATCTAAATTAGCAGAACACTACTAATTGGTAGCAGTTTTCTACCAGTTGAATTTCCAACCCCAAAATATGAATTTTCAACTATAACTATAATTACTACTAACTAAACTATAATTTAAATTAATTAATTAATTAATTTAAATTACTAACTAAACTATAATTTTCAACTAATATTCTCAACCAGAATTTGAATTGCTGGGTTTTTAGTTGAAAAAACAATAAGTTTTAGCGATAAAAAAATAATTTTAATCTTGGAATCTGATTTAGTAGAACGCTACTAATCTGTAGCAGTTTTCTACCAGTTAAACTTTCGACCACAAAATATGAAATTTTAACTAATAAGTGGAAAATTTTAACTCGAAATATGAATCGCTGAATTTTTATTTTAAAAAAAAACTAATTTTTAGCAATAAAAAAATAATCTTTATCTTTGAATCCTAATTACTGGAATACGACTAATTGGTAGCAGCTTTCTACCAGTTGAATTTTCTACCACAAAATATGAATTTTGAACCCTGATGGATAAATTCTCAATCAAAATTTGAATCGCTGAACTTTTATTTTTTTTAAACTAATTTTTAGCAATAAAAACATCTTTATCTTTGAATCTTAAATAGTAGAATAATAATTGGTAGCAGTTTTCTACCAGTTGAATTTACAACCCCAAAATATGAATTTTCAACTGTAAGGGATAAATTCTCAACCAAAATTTGAATTTCTGGATTTTTAGTGGAAAAACCTAAGTTTTAGAGATAAAAAAATGATTTTTATCTTCGAATCTGAATTAGCAGAACACTACTAATTGGCAGCAGCTTTCTACCTGTTGAATTTTCAACCCCAAAATATGAATTTTCTACTATAAGGGATAAATTCTCAATCCCAATTTGAATTTCTGGATTTTTAGTGGAAAAAACTAAGTTTTAGCTATAAAAAATTATTTTTATCTTCGAATCTGAATTAGCAGAACACTACTAATTGGTAGCAATTTTCTACCAGTTGAACTTTCAACCACAAAATATGAAATTTTAACTAATAAGTGAAAAATTCTAAATCGAAATTTGAAGCGCTGCATTTTTAGTTAAAAAAACTCATTTTTTCAATAAGAAAACTTTATCTCTGAATCTGAATTAGTAGATAACTAATAATTCATAGCATTTTTCTACCAGTTGAATTTTAAACCGCAAAATATGAAATTTTAACTAATAAGTGATCAATTCTAAATCAAAATATGAATCTCTGAATTTTTATTTTTAAAAAACTAATTTTTAGCAATAAAAAAGTAATCTTTATCTTTGAATCCTATTTACTGGAATACTACTAATTGGTAGCAATTTTCTACCAGTTGAATTTTCAAACACAAAATATAGATTTTTAACCCTGATGGATAAATTCTAAATCAAAATTTTATTCGCTGAACTATTTTTTTTAAACTAATTTTTAGCAATATAAAATAATCTTAATTTTGGAATCTCAATTAGTAGAATAATAATTGGCAGCAGTTTTCTTCCAGTTGAATTTTCAACCCCAAAATATGAATTTTCAACTATAAGGGATAAATCCTCAACCAAAATTTTATTCGCTGAACGTTTATTTTTTTTAAACTAATTTTCAGCAATAAAAAAATAATCTTTGTCTTTGAATCTGAATTAGCAGAACACTACTAATTGGTAGCAGTTTTCTACCTATTGAACTTTCAACTACAAAATATGAAATTTTAACTAATAAGTGAAAAATTCTAAAGCAAAACTCGAATCGCTGCATTTTTAGTTAAAAAACACATTTTTTCAATAAAAAAACTTTATCTCTGGATCTGAATTAGTAGATAACTAATAATTCATAGCACTTTTCTTCCAGTTGAATTTTAAACCGCAAAATATGAATTATCAACTATAAGGGATAAATTCTTAACCAAAATTTGAATTCCTGATCTTTTATTTTTTTAAACAACTAATTTTTAGCAATAAAAATTTTTTCTTTTTATTTTTTTTTAATTTATCTTTATCTTTTTTTATCTTTATTTTTATCTTTGAATCAAAATTAGCACAACACTACTAATTGGTAGCAGTTTTTTACCGGTTGAACTTTCAACCACAAAATATGAAATTTTAAATAATAAGTGATAAATTCTAAATCGAAATTTGAATCGCTGATTTATTATTTAAAAAACTAATTTTTAGCAATAAAACAATAATCTTTATCTTTGAATCTTAATTAGTAGAATAATAATTGTTAGCAGTTTTTTACGATTTGAATTTTGAAGCATAAAATATGAATTTTTAAACCTGATGGATAAATTAGCAACCAAAATTTGAATCGCTAAACTTTTATTTTTAAAAAACCAATTTTAAACAATAAAAATTAATCTTCATCTTTGAATCTTAATTATTAGAAAAATAATTGGTAAAAGTTTTCTCCTAGTTAAATTTTCAACACCAAAATATGAATTTTCAACTATAAGGGATACATTCTCGACCAAAATTTTAATTGTTGAATTTTTAGTTGAAAAAATTAAGTTTTAGTAATAAAAAATAGTTTTTATTTCCGAATCTGAATTAATATATAACTAATAATTGGTAGCAGTTTTCCACCAGTTGAATTTTAAACCTCAAAATATCAATTTTCAACTATAAGGCATAAATTCTCAAACAAAATTTGAATCGCGGATCTTTTATTTTTTTTAAACTAATTTTTAGCACTGACAAAAATCATCTTTATCTTTGAATCTGAATTAGCAGAAAACTACTAATTTGTAGCAGTTTTCTATCAGTTAAACTTTCAACCACAAAATATGAAATTTTAACTAATAAGTGAACAATTCTAACTGGAAATTTGAATCGCTGAATTTTTATTTAAAAAACAATAAAAAAATTTTATAAATAAAACAATAAAACAATAGATAAATAATCTTTATCTTTAAATCTTAATTAGTAGAATACTACTATTTGGTAGCAGTTTTCTACCAGTAAATACGAAATATAAAATATAAAATATGAATTTTTAACCCTGTTGGATAAATTCTCAATTAAAATTTGAATCGCTCAACTTTTCTTTTTTCTAAACTAATTTTTAGCAATAAAAAAATAATCTTTATCTTTGAATCTCAATTAGTAGAATAATAATTGGCAGCAGTTTTCTACCAGTTGAATTTTCAACCCCAAAATATGAATTTTCAACTATAAGGGATAAATCCTCAACCAAAATTTTAATCGCTGAACTTTTATTTTTTTAAACTAATTTTTAGCAATAAAAAAATAATCTTTGTCTTTGAATCTGAATAAGTAGAACACTATTAATTAATAGCAGTCTTCTACCAGTTGAACTTTCAACCACAAAATATGAAATTTTAACTAATAAGTGATAAATTCTAAATCGAAATTTAAATTGCTGAATTTTTATTCAAAAAACTAATTTTTAGCAATAAAAAAATAATCTTTATCTTTGAATCTTAATTAGTAGAATACTACTAATTGGTAGCAGTTTTCTACCAGTTGAATCTTCAACCACGAAATACGAATTTTTGACCCTAAGGGATAAATTCTCAATAAAAATTTGAATAACTGAATTTTTAATTTATAAAAAATCATTTTCATGAATAAAAAAAATTTTATCTCTGAATCAGAATTGGTAGAAAACTACTAATTGGTAGCAGTTCGCTACCAGATCAATTTTCAACCGTAAAATATGAATTTTCAACAACAAAAATAATTTTCAAACAATCATTTAAATGTTTAACAAAATATTTAAGTTTTCAATTAGAAAAATTATCTTCTGTTAAGAAAATGAGTTCTTAACACAGAAGATTAATTTTTAACCAAAAAAGTGAATTTTCGACGAAGAAGATTACTGTTCTACCAAAAAGACGATTTTTCTAAAAATATCATACATTTTTAACTAAATTATTTAAACAATAGATGCGATGCGACACTATTTTATAAAAGCTTTAAACTAAAGAGTGGAATGGTTAACCCAAAAACAATCAGTTTTGAACAAAAAATAGCGAATTAAAATTTTCATGCGAAAAAACTAATTTTAAATAAAAGAACGAATTTTTCCATAAAACAGTAGAATTTTGTACCAAATAGTTCAATTTTCTCCCAAAGAGTTGAATTTTCATTTAAAAAAAAATTAAACCATTAAGTTTAATTTTCAACGAAATAGCTCAATTTTTAGTTTTAAGAAATTAATTCAACTTTTAAAATATTTGTAGAAATTTGAAACTAAGAAAGGAATTTTAAACGCAAAAGGTCTTTGATATTTTAAATAAAACAAACATATTTTATTTTAAAATAAAAAATATTTAGAATTAACAAGCAAAGATGAGCTTCCAACAAAATATTTGAATCCTTTAGTAAAACTTATAATTTTCAACAAAAAAATTTGAATTCTTATCAAAAAGAAATTATGTTTTACCAAATTATTTAATTTTTCAGGGAAAATTACAATTTTCGTTGAAATAGTTGATTTTTCAAAAAAAAGTTAATTTTCAACCAAAAAAGGTGAACTTGTAAAGAAACAATCCTAACAATAAATGAAATAGCTGCATTTTCAGATAAAAAAATTAATTTAAAAAACAATTATCAAGCAAGATTTTGAATTATTATTAATTTTTTTACCCGAGTAGTTTAATTTTCTACCAAATTGTTAAATTGTTAAGCAAAAAGACGAATTAAAAAAAAAACAGCAGAATTTTTAACCTAAAAATATATGAATAATTTTTCTAAAATGTAATAGTAACATTTTCAGTAAAAAAATTAATTCTAAATTTTAAAAAATGAGTTTTTTGCAAATTGATTTAATTTACAGCCAAATAAATAAATTTTCATGTAAAAAGGGTCAATTAAAAAAAAATACTTCTAACCGGATTGATCAATTTTACATCAAATTTATTTAGACCAAATAGTTTAATTTTCCACTGAAATTATGAATCTTCAAACAAAAGCAAATCGTTTTTTATATAAAGTAATTGAAAATTAAACCAAGTAGTCTAATTTCTAAAAAAATCGATGAATTTTCAACCAAAAGATTAATTTTCTACAAAAAAATAAAGACGTGAATTCTCAACAAAGAAACAAAAATTGTTAGTAAAATAGATAAGTTTGCAACCAAAGAGTTTAATTTTCAACCAGGAAATTAATTTTTTAAATAAGAAGATTAATTTTCTACAAAATAAAATATTAAAATAATACAAGAATTTTCAATCCAGTATTTAAATTTTCAAATCAAAGAGATTAATTTTTTATCAAATAGATAAACTTACAACTAAAGAGATCAACTTTTAACTAAAAATTAAATAGTTATAATTTTTGTTAAAAAATTAATTTTCAGCAATCTAGAATATTATTAAATATAATAATTAATTATTTAAAATATACTTGAAAAGTATACAAAAAGTTTAAACTTCCAGAAAAAATACTATTTAACGTAGTTATGGGAGAATATAGTCATAAACAATGACAATTTTTGTTAAACAATTATTTTAATTATATTGCAATAATTATTAGCACACTTTAGGTGAAAAGTGGACTAAAAGTGGAAAGCTTCAAAAAACCAAGGAAAAAACCACAAGTTTCTATCATTATTCTAAGCTTATATTGTTATAAATAATAAATTGTTTAAACCATTTTTTAAATTTTCAATTGATCATTACCTTGCTCTAACTGAAAAGTGAAAGCAAGTTGACAAGTTCAGAACAAACCACTATTTTCTTTCTCTGTTCTAAGAGAAAATAACTATAAACAACAATAAATTGTTTAAACAATTTATTTAAAAATCTGATTATTGGTAGAAAATAATATTTTATATAAAAAACTATTATTACTTTTTTAACCTTAAAACAAACTTATGGGGGTGAAATTCAAGACGACAATGTTAAATTTAAGCAAAAAACGCATTGATTTTTTTCGTAGATTCAAACGAATTGAGATGGGGGAGATATGCATGAAAATTCGAGAAAAAAATTTTGTGCCACCCTACTCTATACCCATATAATATATCAAAAAAAAAATGCTAAAACTAAATTTAAATTGGAAATATGAATTTGAAATCTGAAATTTGATAGAAGATTAAAGTAAAATTTAATCCCACCTTTTGTGGGTAAGTTTGGATACAGTATCAAAAGAAATAAAAAGCATTTGGTAATCACTAATGGGTCTAGAAATTTGACACCGAACCCGATCGCTATATGCAAATCGGATCGGACACGGTTTTAAAAATTCGCCCCGGCCCTTCTCGTATCTCAACAATGCGTGACTCTGACAACAATGGGTAATAATAAACCGTGATAAATATACAAGCAAATACACGACAAACGAAAGAACTTCGACGCGATATTTCCAGGTGCACGATTTGGATTCTTGAACAAATATGATAGGCAAATAGAGAAAATTTCAATGGGGCAATTTCGGGTCACCGTATTAACTTTCCAGTTTGAATATTTGCATGCTCTTAATTTGTCAGGGAGATGAGTTATCGACTCTCCTGGTCTGCAAACAAATCCAAAAAAATGTCCAAACATTCAAAGTAGATTTCAACTCTCAAAAAATAATGAACGATCAAACTTGACAGGTTCAAGGACATTGTATTTTTATTTTATTTGATAGATAAACTTCATTCATAATTCTCATATCCATCCTCCCCTAGAATCTCTACCACATTCTCTTGTCTGCTTTCTTTATCTTCCATTCTTCCCCTACTACAACCTCCCCATACATTCTCCCATCGTTCCTCTTCCCATTTACAGAAATTTTGTAAATTTACTTCTGCATTCATAACCCTCACACCCATCCTCCCTTAGAATCTCTACCATACTATCTTTTCCGCTTGCTTTATCTTCCATTCCTTCAAAATCCTCCCCAGACACTGTCCCATCTTTCCTTTTCCCATTCAGAGAAATTTTGAAAGTTTTACTTCTTCATTTATAATCCTTAAATCCATGCTCTCCTAGAATCGTTACCACTTTCTCTTGGCAGCTTCCTTTATCTTGCATTCCTCTCGTACATCCTCCACATAAATTCTCTCATTTTTTCTTTTCCCATTTACAGAAATTTTGGAGTTTTAATTTTTCATTGATAATCTTTAAATTCATTCTCCCCTAGAATCTTTACCACATTCTCTTGACAGATACCTTTATTTTTCATTCCTCTCCAATATCATCCACGTACATTGTCCCATCTTTTCTCTTCCCATTTACAGATATTTTGGAAATTTTACTTCTATATTTATAATCCTAAAATTCATCCTCTCCTAGAATCTTTACCAAATTTTCTTGACAGCTTCCTTTATCTTCCATTCCTCTCCTAAATTGTTCCCATACAATATACCATATTTCTTCTTCCCATTTACAGGAATTTTAGAAATTTTGTTTCTTTATTCATAATCCTTAAATCCATTTTCTTCTAGAATTTGTATCACATTCTCCTGAAAGTTTTCTTCATCTTTCATTCCTCTCCTGCATCCACCACATAAATTCCCCCATTTTCCCTCTTCCCATTTATAGAAAATTTGGAATTTTACTTTTTCATTCATAATCTTCAAATCCATCCTCTCCTAGAATCTTTACCACATTTTTGGTAACTTCCGTTGTCTTCCATTCTTCTTCTACATCCTCAATATAAATTCTCCCATCTTTTCTCTTTCTATTTATAGAAATTTTGGAAATTTTACTTCTTCATTCATAATTCTCAAATCCATCCTCTCATAGAATCTTTACCACATTTTTTTGGCAACTTCCGTTGTCTTCCATTCTTCTCCTACATCCTCCATATACATTCTCCCATCTTTCCTCTTTCCATTTACAGAAATTTTGGAAATTTAATTTTTCAATCATAATCCTCAAATCTATCCTCTCTTAGAATCTTTACCACATTCTCTTGCCAGCTTCCTTTATCTCCTATTTCTCTCATTTTTTTCCTACACCCTCTCCATACGTTCTCCTATATTTCTTCTTCCCATCTTCAAAATCCAAGTATTTTGCTGAAAGTTTCTGTTGTACAGTAATTTGTTTGATTATTTTTTTTGTAAAGATTAATTTTTAACTGAAAATTTACTTATTCTATTTTTTGCGAAAATTTTTCACTTGTTTAGTTGAAAATGTATCTATTTTGACTAAATTTAATTTTTTTGGTTTTAGTAAAAAATTTATTTCTGTGGTTACAAATGTAACTATTTTGTCGAAAATTTATTTGCTGTTTTGTTTTTTAATGTTTTTTTACTGAGAGTGTAGCTATTCTATTATTGCTAAAAAATTGATTTTTTAAGGTGAAAATTCAATTATTTTGTTAAAAATTCGCGGTTTTTGTTTAAAATTCAATAACTTTGAAGAAAATTCATTTTCTTGAGTTGTTTATTCAACTTTTTTGTCAGAAATTCGTCTTTGGCTTAAAAATTCAATATTTTGGATATTTTTTTCATTATTGACTAAAAAATAGTTTTTGTTTAAATTTCTGTATTTTGTTGTAACTTAATTTTTTGTGGTAGAATATAAATCTTCTTAATGACTGATACACGTTATTGGTTGAAAATTTAATTATTAGGTTGAAAATTCCCTTTAAAATTTTGTTGAAGATTTATGAGTTTTGGTATAAATTAATCTTTTTTGGTATAAAATTAATATTTATGGTTGAAAATTCGTCTATTTTTCTTTTTGAACATTTTTATTTTTCTGGTACAAAATTCATTTTTTAGATTGAAAATTAAACTGCTTGGTTAAACACCTATTTCTATGGTTGAAATTTTATCCTTTTACTTAAAAATGCTTTTTTTGTTATAAATATAAATACATTTTTGAAATTTTGTTCTTTTTTTGTTTTAAAATAACTTTTTTACTAAAAATGTAGCTATTAAATTTTTCCTAAAACATTTTTTGTTTAGTTAAATATATTCATCTATTTTGTTAAAAACTCGTATCTTTTGGGTTTGAAAATTAAATTAATTTGTTCCTAAATTTCAAATTCAACTTCTTTGTCAAAAATTTGTCTTAGGCCTCAAAATCCAATAATTTGGATATTTTTTAATAAATTAATTATTAACTTAAAGGACCGTAATAGGTAGAAAATTTCTGTATTTTGTTGAATCTTATAATTTTTCTAGTAGAATATTAATCTTCTTGGAAAATAATTCACCCTTTTAGTTAAAAATTTAAATATTAGGCTAAAAATTAATTTAAAAATTAAAAATGTGGTTGAAGATTCATGTGTTTTGTTATAAACATTTTTTGGTTAAAAAATATATTTTTAATGGAAAATTTATTTTTGTAGTAGAACATAGTTTTTCAAAATTAAAATTTATTTTTGTAACTGAAAATTTAATTATTCCATTTTTTTAAGTTGATTTTTTTAGTTCAAAATTCACTTCTCGTATTTTTTGGATTGAATACATTATTATTTTATTAGAAAATGCATCTTTCTGGGTTGTCAATTTAACTTTTTTGTTTGAAAATAAATTTTTCTGGTTTGAAAATTCATCTAATTGCTTTTTGTTGAAAATTTTTATTTTTTATTTTTTAGATTATAATTTTTTAGATTGGAAGTTAAACTGCTTGGTTAAAAAAGCATTTCTTTGATTAAAGATTTATCCTTTTAGTTTAAAATGCATTTCTTTGGTTACGGATATGAATGATTTTTTAAAATGACAATCCAACAATTTGGATATTTCTTAAATTAATTATTGACCTAAAAAATCGTTCTAGGTAGAAAATTTCTGTATTTTGTTGAATCTTATATTTTTTCTAGTAGAATATTAATCTTCTTGGAAAATAATTCACCCTTTTTGTTAAAAATTTAAATATTAGGTTGATAATTACTTTGAAGTTTCGTGTGTTTTGGTACATTTTTTTTGTTAGAAAATTATTATTTTTGGTTTAAAATTTATTTCTGTAGTTGAAGATATTTTTTTAAAAGTAAAAATTAATTTTTGTAACTGACAATTTAAATATTCCATTTTTTTAGAATATTGAATTTTATTAGTTGAAAATTCACTTCTCGTATTTTTTGGCTTGAAAATTTAATTATTTTGGTAGAAAATGGATATTTATGGGTTTCCAATTCCACTTTTTAGTAAAAAACACCTCTTTTGTTGGAAAATTAGTCTGTTTTGGTTAATTTATAAAAAAGTTATTGAAAATTCTAATTTTTGTATTTAATTTAACCGTTTTTTAATAAAAATTAAAATATTTTGTGTTGGAAATATTCATCATTTTTGGTTGATAATTTAACTACTTTTTTTTTAATTCCATTTTTCTTGGTTAAAAATTAATTACTTTAACTATAAATGTAATGCTTCCATTTTTTGTTCAAAATTTTTCTTTTTCAGTATTTTTGGGTTTAAAAAAATACTTATTTCAATTTAAATAATGCAATAAAAATATTGAAAAATTTTAGGGAAGGATTTAAAATTGAAATTTTTTTTATAATGATTAGGTTTTGGTCGACACTTTCGACATGCAATTGAATCTTGATAAGGGAGGGTTCGCTAATAAAAAGTGGTCCACAGAGACAGATTGAAGGGCATTCTCAAATAAATCAGCCTTTTGTTTTACAGCCCTGAAACGGCCGTTGGGGATTGGGCTCAAATAAAACGTCTCTCATTCATTAAAACACCCCAACTGGAAGCGACAAGCTCAGTGTAAAATAGACTCGACATATTTCATAATTATTACTACTATTAATAAAAATATGCCAAAAATAAAATTATTGAAACTTCTTAAAAATTACGGAAATTATTTATTTTTTTACTTCACGGAAAAAATAATCCTTCTCCAAAAATAGGTTTGTCACGAAAATCTCGAAAGGTCGAAGCATTGCATTAAGAATTTAATTGGTTTAATATTTATTAATTTAAAATTTTATTTTTGGGTTTTCAATTCAAATAATTAATTTTCAAACAAATAGTTGAATTTTCAACAAAACTGATGAATCTTGGATCAAAAAAATAAATTCTCAACAAAAAAGTTTCATGGTTGATGTTTCCAAAAAAATATTTTAATTTTCAATAAAAAATTGTTAAATAAAACCCAAAATACGAATTTCCAAAAATATGCAATAAAAAAATTCATTTTCGACAAAAAACGAAATTTAAAAAAAAATAAACAAAG
This sequence comes from Acraspis erinacei, assembly GCA_035041075.1. Taxonomy (NCBI): domain Eukaryota; kingdom Metazoa; phylum Arthropoda; class Insecta; order Hymenoptera; family Cynipidae; genus Acraspis; species Acraspis erinacei. The sequence continues at coordinate 15,873,891 of JAWWLR010000167.1, forward strand.
AAATGATTTTTTAACTAAAATGATTGAAAGTAAATGAATTTTTCAACTAAAGTTTTATATTTTTAATGGAATTTTCAACATAATATTTTAATTATCAATCAAACAAGTTAATTTTCTACAGAAAAAATACAAATTTTCAACTAAAGAGAAGAATTTTTAACAAAAATTATAATATTTTAATTCTTACTTGAAGAAATAAGTTTTTAACTAAATAAAATAAATTTTCAAAAGAAAGATTAAATGTCTAAAAAAATCTATTACAAATGGAATAATTAAATTTCTATATAAAAAAGTTAATTTTTCATAAAAATATATAATTTTCAAATATAGTTTAATTTAAACTTCAAGAAATAAGTGTTTAACTAAATAAAATAAATTTTCAACAGAAAGAGTAAATGTCTAAGAAAAAATTGGACTAAAATTGGAATAGTTTAATTTTTAGTTAAAAAAGTTAATTTCTAATCAAAAAAATTATTTTAAATTTAAAAAAGAACAGTTTTTGAACCGGAGACGTGAATTTTTAACCAAAAAGTTTGATTTTATACAAAAATATCCCTTCCAAAATACATATATTTTAAACCAGAAAGGTGAATTATAGTCACCAAGATAATAAATATTCTACCGCAAGAGACAAAATTTTCAAAAAAATCATAAATTTTCAATCAAAAAGAATAATGTCCAAAAAAAAATTTTCGTCGAAAAATGGAACAGTTAAATTTGTAGTTAAATATTAATTTTCAAATTAAAAAAAGACTAATTTTCAACCAAAGAAATTAAATTTTAAGCAACAAAGATTAATTTTCTACCAAAGAACAATAAGTTTTAGCTAAATACATGCATTTTCAACAACAAATTTTTATTTTCAATGGAATTTTCAACATTTAAT
>JAWWLR010000167.1:15935382-15947445 GCA_035041075.1 Acraspis erinacei
CCCGTCGTTATAATATGGTGTTGTACATTATCCATCAGCGGACCAGTACTTCGCTCGCTAGGCGTTAGTTCCGGAAATTCCAAGAGTATTCTTACGAATTGATTATCTTTATCTAAAAGGTTTAAACTAAACGAATTTGCGCTTTTAATGAAAACTCTCGCCTTCACACTTGAAATAGGATCGAGTAAACAAGCATCGTGAAGAATTGGTATGAGCTTGAAATGTGTCAACATATCGGCTCCAATAATTGGATGTGGCACATGTGCTACATAAAAATCCCAGACCATGTGTCTTCGTAACCTAATGTCAAGTCTAAGTGAACAAATTCCGTGCGTTTTTACGGGTGTGTTGTTAGCCGCAAAAGGCGCAAGTTCGTTTTCGTTGATCGATTTTGAGTTAATCAGGTTAGTTGGAACTAGCGAAATGTCGGATCCCGTTTCGATTAAAAAGATGAGGCCAGATATGGCAAATTTGTGGAAGAGCAGTATTTAGGAAGATTCCTAGTTGAGGAATAAACTAATCTTATAATGTTACAAAATTCCTGGAACGGCTTACTAATGCTGTTTATTTTGAAGCAGCGCTGATGACCTTGGAGGATCCTTGAATCGATGTCGAGTCCCTGTCCTGGACCGATGCAGCTATTGATAAAAGTTCAAACTTGAATTTAAAATAAAGTGAGAAAACGTTATTTCGAAATTTTGATTTAAAAACGTAATATTTTAATTAGAACATGGTAAATGATAAAAGTTAAAACTTGAATTTAAAATAAAAAGAGAAAAGGTTATTTCGAAATTTTGATTTAAAAACATAATATTTTAATTAGAACATGGTAAATGATAAGAGTTCAAACTTGAATTTAAAATAAAATGAGAAAATGTTATTTCGGAATATTGGTTAAAACGTACTATTTAGTTAATACATGATGAGTGATAAAAAATCAAACTTGAATTTTAATTAAAATGAGGAAATGTTAATTCGGAGTTTTCTTTAAAAAATGTGTAATATTTAATTAACGCATGATATGTGATAAAAGTTCGAACTTGAGTTTGAATTAAAAGTAGCAAATTTTATTTCGAAGTTTATTTGAGAAAGCTTAATATTTTATATTATATTTAATCCTATGCTCACCAACGCCAAGAGCGGGAAAACTGCTCGAGATAAATAAAGCCGAGCATCTCTCTCTCTCTCCTACCCTGTTCCCTGAAAAGGTCACCTTGACCGATGACGTCACGCGTCGTTGAGAACAATATCTCAAGATTTTCCACGTGCTTTTCTCCAGGTACAGCTGCTCCTTCTTCCGTCTCCATCTCCACATTTTCGTTTGAAGGACAATAGAGGCTTGAAATGATTACGCTTTTTCCATATCCTGGTGTAGAATTTGCTGATTCTCCGCTATCTGAATAGCAGGGTCTATTAAAAAAAGAAGAGAAGAGTAACGATTCAGATATTCGATTTCGAATTTGACGTTTCGTCAAAAGCGTAACGATTTCTAGCAAGACCTGTTCATATTTTGAAGTGAAACTTATTTTGGGACGCGCGTGCGTTGACAAGAAACGAGTGACTGAACGAACGGAAGTCTTTGTCTCCCTCTTACAAGTATACCTTTTGTGCGGCGATTCACAATTGCTCTAAGAAATCTTCTTCGATATCCCCACTACTGCCATGCTAATTGTATATTCTATCTCTCTTCATTCGTTTGCTATGTGGTCTTCTCAAACCTGAAGATGATTCCTCACGAAAAAGTTCAAAGTGATAAAACTTTCACATCTGCCGTGTGGTCCCACTGACACACAATGGTTTTTCTTGACTCGCTGAAAAGTAAAATAGAATTAGGTGGCTGATTACGAACATCGTACCAGATTTTTTAATTTTCTAAATTCATAATAGCGGATGCAATAAAGCGAATAAAAGTTTTTAAAATAAATCTCATGACTTCCGAATAGAATTTCAAGAGCTTTCTGGCTTCCTGTTTATGCATTTTAAGTGACATTTACAAATTTCAAAATGATGGATGTAATATGGTGGCCACAAAATTTAGAAATTTGTCCCGTGGCTCTAAAATCGGTCCTCAGGTTTGTTGGGTCACTAATTACGAATTTGGTTTCAGATTTTCAAAGTTTTTTCAATTCAAAATGGTGACAGAAATTTCTCCCGTGGCTTGAATGTCGGCCTTAAGAAGGCCTTTAGGTAGCTAATTACTAACGTGGTGCCAGATTTTTTAATTTTCCAATTTCGAAATGGCGAATCCAATATAGCGCATAAAAAATTTAAAAGTAAATTCCATGACTTCCGAATGAAACTTTAAGAGCTTTTTGGCTTCCTTTTTATGAATCTTGAGTGAAATTTACAAATTTCAAATTGATGGATGTAATATGGCAACTACAAAATTTAGAAATGGGTCTCGTGACTTTAAAACCGGTCCTTAGGTTTTTGGGTTACTAATTACGAATTTGGTTTCAGATGTTTAAAGTTTTTTCAATTCAAAATGGCGACATAAATTTGTCCCGTGGCTTGAATGTCTGTCCTAAGGGGTTTTTTATGTGGCTAATTACGAACGTTGTGCCAGATTTGTTAATTTTCCGAATTCAATATGGCGGATCCCATCTGGCGGATAAAACATTTAAAAGTAAATTCCATGACTGGCAAATGAAACTTCATGAGCCTTTTGACTTGCTATTTAATAATATAAAGTGAAATTTACAAATTTAAAAATTACGGGTGTAATATGGCAGCTAAAAATTAATATATTGGTTCTGTGGCTTAAAAAAATCATAAGGGAGTTTTAGGTGGCTGATTACGAAGGTGGTGTCAGATTTTTTTATTTTTTAAATGCAAAATGAAAGATCCAATATGACAGACAAATTTCTCATTTGAATTGTGGAATTTCAAAAGTGTATAAGAGCCATTTTTCGAAATCCGGGTTTTTCTCAATTTTTTATTTACAATCGAAGGCCGTTATTTTGGACGTAAAAGACGTGCAAAATTCGAAATAGTTTTCGTTTGAGAATTTTTTTAAATCGCATTTTGGTAGGACGAGGCATATTGGAAATTCTAATCTATGTAAGCGCTAATTGAAGCTTATGGAAAGTCCATGTTTTAACATTAACTTCAGAGGTTCTATGGTGTAAGTTTCATATAAGTTAAGGATCACCTCTAAACTTTATACTCTCGTTGAACCTTTTAAACTTGAAAATGATAAAATTGTCTTGTATATTTGAATAGTGTATTCTTTTTTGAATATTTTTATACCAAAATTATTATCCTAGTTTCCGAAATATCGCAATACTATGGTCAATCGGACATTAATTTTCTTAAATATTTTTTTCTATAATGCATCATGCTGTTGATAATAAAATATTCCTCAGAACATTTTTACTCAGTCGAAAAATTGTTTTTTCCCTTAAATGTCTATGCATTTTAGTACATGCGCTTTAAAGTTCCATGTCGAGCGCCCGATGTAACGTGCTCATTATTGGTTGTTATGCAGTTTTGAATTTCCAGACCCCCTAGATTTATACGTGGTCAAACTTGAAAAGGCTCTATCTTTCGTAATTTTTATCGAAAGTGCTTAAAATGTTGAGACATTATATATTTTATGATAATCTACAAATAACAGTTCACAAATTAATAAAATATTGAAAAATGTCAAAATGTCTAAATAACTTTTTGAATTATGTTTTTAAAAAATCCAAAATTCAAATTTTGATCGCACAAAAAACTAATGAAAAAGCAATAACTCCATTTTGTGATCAAACAAAGCAAAATACGGAATGGGATAAATAGGCAAAAATTGTTTACCTAAACAAGACCTACAAATTTGTTGTGAATTACCTTTTAATAGAATAAGTTGTTTTTGTTTTATTCGTGAAAAACAACATTGAAAATAAAAATAAATACATTTGTGCACAAACGATACAAGCTACGAGAATAAATGCGACAAAATTTATTCTATCAAAAAGGATTTACACATTTTTTACGAATATTCTTGTTATAGGTAGCGCAGTTTTTCTTTTAATCGTTAAAAACAAGATTAAAAAACTACATATGTATTTATAAAAGGAAGGCAATAAGAATAAGTATGTTTCAATGTCCATGCATATTACGAATTTTAATTATATACGTTTATTGAAATGATACATGTTTAAGCGAAGTTAAGAATAACATGTAATGCAAAATAAGAAACAAATATTAAAACAATCATGATAAATAAAATTGGTAATTTATTTTCCAATATCTGAATAAGCAATCCCAGGAAGAGCTACATACAAAATCTATTATATTTCATATAAAAGATTCGAGCATAATGTAGAAACGTTTAAATTTTGGACACAATCGAGTGCGAAGCACGAGATACGTGACGAGAATGTGTTCGCTAAAGCCGAAAGAGCTCTAACAAAAGAGAGAAATACGAAGTCCGAGCGCGAAGTGCTAGAACCAACAGTCGCGCACCCGAGATACGCTCAGACTCTCGAGCGAAGCTTTGTTTTGAGTTATAGTTTTAAAAGGCATGCGCACAAATATGGGGCAAACACAAAGAGTGAGCGCGTAGCGCAAATTGAATAGATAATCAATCGAAAACCGGGAGATTAATACATGATCGAGCGCGAAGCGCGAGAACCAACAGTCGCACGTCCTAGGCTTGTTCAAAATTGCGCGAAACGTTTTGTTGCCATTTAAAGTGTTTTAAATTTCAAAAAATGACTAAATTTATAATCAGCAACCCCAAAAACCTTCTGTGCCTCAAGTTTCCACCAGTTCGTATGTAAAGAAAAATGTAAGCTTCAAAGGGTTAAATTGTTCTCGTAATCAAGAATATTTTCTCATTTGAAAATTGCTCCCTTAATGATTACTAGACCGTGATATCTACTTTCTGTGCAAGCTTTGTTACTGCATCCTTACTATGATTAATCCTTTGGATGTAAATTAAAAACAATATTCTTTAATGCTGTCAAACTAAAATTAAAAATAGTTCCAGTTTGAGCACATAAAATATCTCACAACAGCACATATCGCACGCGAGAATAAACCCCTTGTAGATAAAATATGTATCTCTTTCAATTTTCATATAATGTTCAATTTTGTTTTAAATGTTATAAAACTGGCGTGCATTATTTTTTCCTAGTAAATGAATAAAAAACATTTTGCGGATTAAACCATTTGTTTAAATTTTGTTTCTCGAAAAGTTGCTTTCATTAATCAAAATTATTACTGTTAGTCTAGTTGAATGTTTATCAATATTGTCTAGTTCATTTTTAATTATATAAACAAAATCCATTTGTTTAAAAAAGTTTTTTTCTCTACAAATTCGTCGAACTGGCAGTTTATTATCATTAATAACATCAATTAAATTTTTAGATATTTTCCAATTATATAAACAATAAATTATTATTCATTTTCAACAATATTTAATTTATAAAATTAATTAATATAAAACCTTCATTATAAGTTTAAAATAAATAATCATTTATTGTTTCAACAATTGGAAAATATTTGATAATAAATGCATGTGACTTAATGGTAACAACCTGCTCATTCGAAAAATTGTTGAAGAAAAAAAACAATACACTTTTTAGACAAATGAAATTGCTTCACATAATTAATCATTAATTAAACAATTTGGTTAAATATTTCACTACGCGAACAGTAATAATTTTTATTTAAAAAAAAATTTTGACATTGAATTTGTTTAAACAATTATCAATTAATCAAACTATGGTGATAAATATTCCATTAAAAAATATGAACAATTTTTAATAAAAAAACACGTATAAAAAACTTATTCACAGAAATTCTATTTGTTCAAATAATTTAAAATGAAGGAACTAGTGTTAATAAATATTCCACTAGACCAAAAGTAATAATTGTTATGTAAACAAAAAAGAATTTTCGAAGAGAAAGAAATGATTTCAACAAATTCCATTTGTTTAAGTAATTGAAAACTAATTAAGCAATATTGATAAATATTATAATGGAGAAACATGAATTATTTTAATGAAAAAAACTCGAGAATACAGTGCTCAAAAGGTCGATTTCATGAAGAATTGATATTTTTGGTTTTAAGGGTAGTTTTCAAGGACTCATGGGTGTGTGTCAGCGGTGCCAAACCCATATGTCTGACAAATGAAATTCGTCTTTGGATAATTCGCAGAAAGCCTCTATACTTTCTCGTCCCATTTTCCTAAACCCTCAAAAGTTATTCCAAAAACTGAAAAAGTGATTTTCCCCCATGCATTTTATATAGAAAACTTCAAGTGAAAATGGGCACCTCTTAAAATTAAAGTAAAAAAACTAGGGAATGTCTTTTTTGGATTTTCAATGAAATTGTGGGATCGTTGCCCTCTAGCATGCATTTTCCATGCATTTTTGGACCACCCTAGTGATCACATGCCTGGATTCTTATTTTTTCAATATTAAAGAGAGACTTTTTAAGAATTCACAGTGACGAATTTCAAATAGCAGGAGTCCTACCAATGTTTCAGACAAAATCTTATGAAATTCTTTGGAATGTTTCGAAATAAACTGAAATCTTTTGAAATCTACCTAATTCCTTTGTAACTCTTGAAACAGTTGAAATCCGTGGAAATACTTTGGGAGTATAATTTGATGTTTTTCTAAAAATCTCTGTAAATGGGTTACAAATTTTAAATCCTTGAAATCGTAAAAATTTATTAAAATAATTAGAAATCGTTTTAAAATCCTTGGATATAAATTAAGTTAAAATTATGCATTTAATTTAACTGAAAAAAACCGTTGGAATAAAATGCAAGCGTGAAAAGCGCACGTTCACGTCCGTGAGATTTTTTCCAGTATTAAAAACATATAGTACTAAAAAATTCGCAACAAAAAAGGTTTTACATATTAAGATTTGTAAACATTTTCGAATCGAAATTTCTTAAAATTCTTTAGAATCTTTTAAACCAACTTAAAACCCTTTCAAAGCTTGGTATGCCCTTCATATTCCTTGAAATTTCTGACAGGCGCAGAAATCCCTTTATATAAAATTCTTTTTATAGTCTAAATCTCAGGGTAATAAGTTTGTAAAAGAAAATAAAAATCTAAATATGCATATATAAATAAACTGAATAAATGTAAAATAAATATGTAAATAAATAAGCTGCCCTCTTTCATCTGAATGTTAAAAATTCCAGATTTTTTCCAGTCCACTCAAAAAATGTTCTAAAAAGATTCCAAAATGTAACCTTCCATTTAATTGATTCAAAATGTTCGAAATAAAAGAAGCTCAAAATTAAAAAAAAAATTTTAATGAAATTTACTTTCCTTAAACCGTGGAGTAATAGTAAAGAGACCAAATGGGTGTGTCAGAAATTTGATCGCCATTTTTTCTTTGCAGCAGTATAGCCCTCCTTCCCAGGTTTGGGAATAAAGGCCACTCTACCGTCCTTCCATACCGATGGCACATGCTTTAGAGTGATGCTTACCCAAATAACTTCGTGAGTGGAGGAATGTCAAATTCCAGGCCTTTTTGTAAAAGCATTGGGTAGAGCCCATCTGCCCCTGTTGATTTAAAAGGGCAGAAGGACTCCGATGTCCATTAAAGCTTTTTGCTGTCTACGATCTTTGAGGCAAAAGTCCAATCGGCCTTCCTCAACTCTTGGTCCACGTCTTCCTCCTCTAGGTCAGTTTGGACTCGCTGAAACCCGGGAAGTGAACTTCCATTAGGTGATTCAGCCTTGCTTCTTCGTCTTCTGCAAACTCGCCATTTTCGAGCCTTATTAGCCCAAGGCGAGCTTCCGACTTTTTCGCTAGAATCTTGTGGAGCCTTGCTGTTTCCGGAATATCTTTAGATTCCTCACAGAAGCCCCTCCAGTCTTCCTGCTTATCCCTTCTGATATTTTTATTGTATTTACACTGATCCATCTTATAGATGCCCCAGTCTGAAGGCAACTTGGTTGTATTTGCTCTATTGCACAAAGCTCTTGTCCTTTTTAAGAGTTTATCCAGATGCGTGTTCCTCCATTCTGCTACTTTCCTAGACATAATTGTGCTTTAAGGGCTCCGAGCATAGAGTCAGATCGAGAATCTCACTCCTGTTTTTGACCTGGAATGTGGACGTATCAACTCGATTCAGAATCTCGATGTTAGTGCCCACCAGATATTCGATTAAATCTCTTCCTCTGTCATTGATATTTGTGCTCCCCCATACCGTATGGTGAGATTTCGGATCACAACCCAACAACAGAAGAATCCTGTTCTTTTGGCAGTGTTGGATTAGGACCTCCACCTCTCTAGGAGACGGGGATCCATCCGAATCACCAGGGAAATAAGCCGAAGCAATTACCACTTCCAACCTTTCTCCGCTTCCGCCCCTGAGCCTCACCTTTATAACAGCGAGATCCCTGAAGCAGAGCTTAGGCACCAAAATCGCCAGATTGTTTCGCACCGGTTCCTGTGGATTGCCCCCTATGGAGCCTTCCGCTACTTGCGGCGGGTTGGAGGAGGGCCCCGTTGCGGGGCCCTCATTGTTTTTGATTTGTTTGTTTGTTAGAGTACTTGGACATAAAATTCTCACGAAAAGCTAGTGAAATAGAAATTACCCCCTGCAGAGGCCCGCATACATGGGGCAGGTCTAAATACTGTGGGATTCGACCTGGTGTCCCAAAGTCCCCGTTAAGACACCTCCTTTTTGACTCCCGCCTTTCCGCCTCTACTAAGGGGGGCAGGCCGGGGTGTTCAAGGATTTGTTGCCGCTGGTACCATGCAGCCTTCGACACGGCGATCACATCTTGGCTTCGGGAGCATGAGAACTCGCGCTCTCGATATTCCAGGGGATTTTGCCGCCATCCCCAGGGAGAGATGAAATGTATATAAAATTGTGTAAAATATTAATAATATTGATATTGAATAGCTCCTAATATAGAATATATTGAATTTAAAGATCATCTTCTAATTATTATAATATAAATTCCTAATATTTAAAAATATAATAGTAACAATTTTAAATTTAAACAATATGCACTAAATTTATTAGGTACACTCATTTATATTATTAATTATAAATTAATTAATAATTATATTATACAACAAACTGGAGATCATAAATAAAAAATGGTGTTTATTAGAAAAACATTTTATAGATGAAAAAATTATTAAGACCAATGCTTCATTAATAATTAATTTTAAACTGTAATATGAAATTAAAAAATTTTAAAGGAGTAATTAAAATGGTAAACTTTCATCAGCAGGTCAACTGCAGGTCACTCCATGTACCAACGTCAAACCTTTCCCCACCTTACGTATATGTGTGACGTGCGCCGAAGAAAGGGGTACTCTGAAAAGTGCGATTTTTCAGGGCAAACGGAATTTTTTTCGATGTTTTTATTAAAAAGAGCAACTCAGAAGCTATCAAAATGTATAAAAAACTCGATTTCCATTTTTTTAGAGTAAGCCCCCTTTCTTCGGCGCACGTCACATATGCTTTCTCAAGCACACAGGGGCAACTCGTTGAGCCACATGATCAAACAGATCAAATCTGCCGAATCCGGCGAATGTGGCCTGGAGAGAGAATGTCGGCTTTGGTGTGTTTTGCTTTTCTTTTCATAAAGCAGGGTAATTGCGTTTCAAGGGGGACAAGTTAAATTAAATTTCACAGTGTTATTACAATTGCAGAAAAGAAAAGTGCGAATTGTGTTAAAATTCGGTAAAAACGTTCACGCAATTTCGACATTTACAGGTTATGTTGTAATTTTCTTTCCGACCTGCCGATATTTTCTCTGCAAAATATTAGTGTTCTATAGGTTATTAGGGTTTACTGATACTATATAAAACATTTTCATTCTAATTTTAGATCTCTGTAGCTGTCTTCGGATTCTGAACTATATAAATAGAGATTTTAGGAGCTTTTGTTTCGTAATCTATCATTTTTTCTCAAACACGTAACAAATTCTTATTATTTTTCGTGCTACTAAGATGATATTTCTTCTTTTACAGGATTTTAAGTTCAGAGGGTCAACTTTTAATTTGTTTAAATTGCAATTTAAAAATATCTATGTTGAAAGTTTTCATTTGAAAGATGACACCTTGAAAAAATACAAGATTTTTAAAAATCGAAAACTGCTATTGCTCTGAATAATCACTGAAGTTGTCTCTGCACAGAAATCTTTCAGAGACAAATCTACGCGGGTACTGGGGTATATATTTTTAAAGGTCAAGGACATAAATAACAAGCAGAGGAGCTGAAATTGAAATAAGAATGCGATCATAAATAACAAGCAGAGAGGCCATCTCAAGGGTCCCTTGTTAAGCTTTCGGATTAAAATTTAGAAATTGATTTTTGAATTTTAAAGATACCAGCCTAAAACATAATAATTCGGAATCTACGGTTTTTCAATATTTCAGACATCTAACTTATTTTTAATGATTAAAATTAGAATGAATATAACGTATCTCATAAATGGAATGAGATACGCCACACCAGACAACATTTTTGAATTAAACTCCAAAATAGTATGTAAGTATATTAGTTATGATTATGAAATATGTATAATGAGAAAATTCATCAATCAGAAAAAAGTGTTAATAATAATTTGAAGAAAAATTTAAAAAGGGGTTCGAGTTGGTCACGGCCAACTAGTGTAAATAACTGCCCGCCCGGTACGTGACGAATATATTAGGGACGTTATATGACTATCGCATCACTCTCAAAAGAACCTCGAAAAGGACCCAAATCTCTCAGTCTTTCTCAGAGACAAAAATGTTTCAAATCGGCTCTGGTAATACCTAAAATGGGCCATGCTTTTTCGCCAGAAATAACTCTGAGATTTTTATCGGTAGGGTCGGCTGAATTTTATTTAAAAATGTTTGTTTTCTTGTACGCATGTCAAGCCAGGGGCTGTGCCTAAATTACAAAAACTTTTATTATGAAGCTCGTACTCCCCTTTGTTAGTGTTATAAATTTCGCCCGTCCACATTTCACATAATTTTTGCCGACTACATTTTTTGGTGAATTTAGCGGTAACCCAAAAAGTACGTAAAACGATTTGGGATAGGGGAGAATTTGGTAAAATCGTACTGTTTGTCATAAATGAACGAAGAAGTTCAACTTGCAACCAATGGAAGATTTTCATTTTAAATAAAAAACAATGGAACTGAATCAAAAGGACGAATTAAAAAAAAATTCAATCCTCAACTAAAACAGATTCATTTTCAACCAAGGAGTTGCATTTTTTAACCAAAAATATTAATTTTCTACTAAAATAGACGAGTTTTGCACAAATTACATCAATTTTCAACTAAATAGTTTAATTGAAAAACTAAAAATGACCAATTAGTTAAATTTTCTAACGAATTCTACAATTTTCAAGACAAAAAGACGAATTTTCAATTCAAAAATATACATTTTTTAACTAAGAAAGAACAAGGGTTCAAGAAAGCAGTTAAATCTTTATCTAACTGCATAATTTGTTACCATAGAGTTGAATTTTCCACCAAAACATTATTTTGCCCCCAAAAAAGACGAAAGTTTCAAAAAATACATCAATTTGCAACCAAAAAGTTGAATTTTCTGTTTAAAAAATTAATTTAAAAAGAAAAAATAACATCCAGCAAGTGTGTTCAATTTATAACATAAAAAATGGAATATCGACGAGAAATGTAAAAATTAATACTTTAACTAAAAAATACTTTTACTTTAAATCAGAAACAGTTAAATTTTCAACTCACACGATTAATTTTCTACCAAAAATGAGGTCCGTCAAGCTAGCACCTCCACAATGAAAATTTACATTTTTCAATACACCATAATTTACAGCTTTTTTACGGCTATTTTAAGGCGCAAATTAAAAATTTACGGCTCCACTAGTTTTTTCAAAAAATGAATTTTTAGGCATGGGGTGCTCACTGGGTGTCAAGCTAGCACCTCCAACACATAAAAAATGTTTTAAAAAGGAAAACAACTGCGCCATATTTTACGGATTTTTTATGGCCCTTTAATGTACTAAATTTCAATTTTCCAAAAACAACCCTTCATGGTCAAAAACAACCCTCAAATATAAAACCTGCTTTTTTCAACAAATATTCTTGGCTATATTTTACGGCTATTTTACG
>JAWWLR010000167.1:15983241-15993833 GCA_035041075.1 Acraspis erinacei
AAAGTATGGGCTCTAGAGATACACAGAATAATAAATGGATTCTGGAAAACGGGAAAAATAGCGAAAGGTTGGGAAAAGCAGCAATAATGCCGATATTTAAAGGTGGGGAGGAAGATGATACGGGTAATTACAGGGAAATATCCTTACTGGACACAGGTTATAAAATCTTAGCAGCAATTATGGATGAAAGGATTCGGGAGTGGATGGAAAAGAAGAGCTTATATAAGGAGAGTCAAGCTGGCTTTAGAAAAAAGAGATCTACTAGAGATCACGTCTTCGTCTTAAACTGTCTTGTTAATAATAAATTAAAAAGCGAAGGTGGAAAACTCTATGCCGCTTTCATGGACTTTAAAAAAGCTTTTGACACGGTGGACAGAGAAATTCTTTTCCAAAAATTATTCAAGATCGGCATAAGAGGTAGGATACTAGAAATGATTAGGGAAATATATAAAGTTACATTGAACGAGGTTATAACGGAAGAAGGGGTCACAGATTGCTTTGAAACAAGTAGGGGAGTCAGGCAAGGATGCCCGCTGAGTCCCACACTTTTTAATATTTTTATAGATGACATGGACGAAATCTGGGAAAGGAAAAATGAAGGGGGAACGGTCATAGGCAGAGAGAAGATCTTTGCTCTGAAATTTGCAGATGATCTAGCAATTTTGGCAGATTTCCCAGAAGGACTTGAACAAATGTTAAAATCTTTAGGAGGGTACGTAGATGAAAATAAATTGGAAGTTAACGTCAAGAAATCAAACGTTATGATCTTTCGAAATCGAGGTAGGAGAAAGAATGCAACAGAAGAGTGGAAGTTCAAGGGAGAAAAATTAGAGGTGGTAGATAAATTTAAATACTTGGGATATTGGTTTACATCAGGGGGGATACACAGAACACATGTTGTTAAAATGGTAGGTAAAATGCAAAAAGCAGCAAATGCGGCATGGGGAGTTTTAAAAAGAGCAAGAATAGGAGGTTTGGGCAGGAGACTATACATAATGGACGTTCTAGTTAAATCAGGAGGACTATATGGCGTAGAAGTCTGGGGGTGGGAAAAATGGGATGAGATGGAAAGGGCTCAAGGGAGATTCATAAAGATGGCGATGGGATTGGACAGAAACACGCCAGATTACATCTGGAAGATGGAATCTGGCAGGTTCAGTCTTGAAATCGAGGCAAAGAAAAGAGCTTTTAGCTATCTTATCGATGTCCTAAACATGGGAGAAGAAAGACTACACTTAAACTTCTACGACTTCTACGAACTTCGAACTCCCCACAAACACAAACAAAATAATCGTCATTTATTGACAGTCATGAGAAGAAGTGTCAATTCTTGTAGCATTGTACTCTTTAGAGGCCAAGTTTCCCACGAATGAAGAGCTGTGGTTACTTGATGACGACTGCGGGCCCTCTTTCCCACCCTGACCAGCCTTCGGTACTGGATTTGCGAATCCCTGCATCTTGACATGTCTCCCTCCTGTTCCTGCCATGACGGCATGCTCGCCTTTTACCCAGGAGCTTTGCCGCTGTGAAACTGTTGCCCACCGTCACTAAGTGGAGGTGCCCTGGTTACAAACACAGGCGAGTTTCTACTCTTAAAAAGCAGAATTCCTCTTGTGGAAGAGGATGATGTTGATGCACTTCTTAACGAACTTAAAAAGTATGCTCTAAATATTTCGGATACTCTGGGTATTCTCTCTAATTTCTGGCCTCAGATTCGGATTCAGCACGTTAAAATACGTACCTATAGGGTATTGTGGACCCATTATGTCTCTTTTCATATTCCAGTTGCCTAGACACTGAGTTTTTCACGCATTTTATGCGAATTTTCCATTTTCAAGGGTGGCTTTTTGAGAATTAAAAAAAACGATAATGTGGAACTTAATTCTGACCCCGGATTGAGAAGCAAATCTAGAACCAGTCCAGGAGCGAACTTGTCTATAAAACCTTACCAGGCACTTAGGATCCACGTTTATTTAGTTTAAAAAAAGTATAAGCAGATTGGTTCCTAAGGTTTTATTAATTTTAGTAGGATTTTGGATTAGAGGGTGGGGAGTGAAAGAAAATCTTACAATGTATTACGTGGGTTTGTGGATTTAAAAAAAAATTAATCATTATTAGGCTATACTAATTTTACTCCCAATATATTTACATGAACGAATCAGAAGCCAGTTTTTGTATCTGTTTTCAATAAAGAAAGCCCGGTGGATTGCCGAAATATTTAAGCCTTGAAGACGATGCAGCATTAACTCTTATTGTAATTACCAGTTACTTAAAACATTTCTTTTAAAATTACATTAATGCTGTACGGGAATTTATTTTACAAATATTATTTTGAAAGTCTTTGAGATTGGTGAGGTGGTGGATAATGGAGATTCTTTTATTTCTTCCATGTTCATATATTTTACATCTCCACTGTCCATGTTAATTTTCGCCCGCCGTTCCTGCATGTATATTCCACAAAGAAGTGTATTATTTTTCTTCAAAGTTGCGACAATTTCACCACTAGACGTTGATAATACCAACTGTTGTTCGGTTGGTACGGACACATATTGACCATTTCTTCCTTTAAAAGAAAGTGTTTTATCACGAGAAAAAGTGTATTTTCGAATTTCGAATCGCCGATTAGGATTCGCTTTTGGAATTAGCCGCATGAATCCAAGCTGTTCATGTTGAACAGCATATTTAAGTATGCTCAAAGAAGAGGACATAGCAGGAGGAGACATCGACCTTTCACGAAGATTGTGCTCGACGGAAGTAGACCTAACCGAAGATCCCGAAGAATGAGGTCGGACAGAAGAATAGGAATTTCCATGGCGAGGAACACTCTGACTAGGGTAGATATTTGGTAAGAAATCGAACCGTGAACTTGAATCTGCAACAAGAAACAGGGCATTAAATTTATCTTGTGTATTATCTTCCAGCAAATTTTTCCGGATATTACTCTTGTGTTTCGATATCTTTTTTTCTCTTGTAGCATATTTTTCTCCTATGGAGAAAGAAGTACCGAGCGGAATTTAATGTTTATTTTAACTATGGGACTGTCCAAGTTTTGCCCTATGCAATTACCCACAAATTTTGAACTTTCTTCTGCCTTCGTGTGTGGCAGTTTTCCGAATTTTCTGTAGTTTTTCGTCATTCTGTAGAAAAATATTTGACGCCCCTCCCCGCCTGCAGTCACATGATAAGTGAACTAAATGCTAAATACCTTTGTCTAAGAAAACATTAAAATTACTATTTGCTTGCTTCAGGCTTCACAGTCATTCTCCTGTTTCTCTCTTTTCCCCTGTTCTCGTTCTTTCACGTAAATGCGAACTGCAAGAATATAACTCATTAAGAACATTTAACTATTTTTAGTTGCAAGTTAATTTTTTGTTTGTTTAAAAAGTTAACTATCATGTTCTTGGTTAATAATCAATCTTTTCCTTTATTATTTGGGTGAATAATTAATTGTTTTCTTGGTTAAACTTTTTAATGTATAAACATCATTGTTCTGACAGATCAGATTCTTTCGTCTCCGTAAAGTATTCTTCTACATATTCATATGTATGAAAAAGTGAAAGTTATTAACGTTTATCGAAGTTTTTTACGCATAAGTCTGTTTTGGGTCGAAGTTTAGGACACACGTGATTTGTTTATTCTTGCTTGTCATAGAAAAATTGGCTGGTTGACAATTTAGCTACTTTCTTAAAAATGGGTATGTTTAATTTTAAAATTTACTTATTGAGATTAAATTTTATATATATTTTTTAAAACTGTAACAAAAAATCAATTAATTGATTCCTTATTTGCGACCGTCGGCAAGAAAAGGGACCTAATACGTCAAAGCTGAATTTTCCAGGAAGGGCGATCGCAACAGAGTTCGCCAGCCAGAATTTGAGTAGTGGAGATTCGTCTATGAAAGACACCCCCTGCATGATCCACTCCACCTTTAGGCGCCATATCCGTGAGCTCCGCTCCCATCACTTCGCTTCGACTATACCCAGTAGTAGTGAAAACTACTAAAAAAAAGTAGTAGAAAGTAGAAAAGTAGAAAGTAGAAAAGTAGTAGAAAACCATCCCCACCACTCGGTGGGGATGGTTTTCGCAGGTCTCTCGTTTCTTCTCCGCGGTCACATTTAATAAATTATCTATTGCGATTTTAGAGCGTCAATAAGATTTCATTTTCACTTCGGCATACAGAATTCACATTTTGAATCAAACAATTTCCGAAGACAGCTGAAGAGCGTGTCATGCATACCTCAAGCACCTGGGATACGTACTATCTTGTTATCTAATTAATTCGGGAAGCACGTACATCCAAAAGCTCAATGCGATATTAATAGTAATTGATTACCATCTCTGTCACTCTTAAAGCTTAAGATAATGATAATTCTCTGCCAAACAATCCTAAGGAAAAAGTATCAATTGTCGAAAAAGTAAAGTGCCAAATATACTGGAAATAATTATTCTCGGCAATTCTTCTGAGGCGTACTCGAGGTCTGGCATAGTCTTACATGTATCGGGACCAAAGAAGGGGTTGCGAAGACAACCCACAATTTTTTATTATAATAAATGTGATCGTTTCATTAGGTCATTGTAATTTTTTCGTGACCTATAGAGACTTGTCGCACGATCACGAGACGTGGTAATAGGTGTCATTTCCAGCGGTTCTACTGAGAGTAAGTGTCATTTTCATCAATCGCAGAAGCTCCTAGTGGGAACCTGGCGTTTTCAATGCTCTCTTTATAAGATTTAATATGCCATGAATCTATAATCGTAGGGTGCTAACTCACTTTTTTGACAAAATGCTGCTAATGGCACCAGAAGCTAGTTTAATGGAACCTTTTCGGATAATTTTATTCGCCGATAAAAAGTTCCTTACAGCTGTAATTGCAGAGCAATTTTTATAATCATTGTGAGGACAACAACACCCTAACATAAGATCAAAAAGGATGTCGCGAAACTCGCAGGCCAGTAAATATCTGGTCACTATTGAACTTGTAACCATGAATTATTGTGGTTCTGTTTAGCTCCAAATCCTGGGACAAAAACACTTAATAGCCTAGTTCATGGATTCAAAGTAAATGATAATGGGGATGGTCATAAACTTATTCATCTTCTATGCAGAAACGAACCGAACCTATACTTGACTTCAGATTAGAAGAGAGGCGATCTTTGCAACATTCGAAATCGCATCAGAAATTAGGTGGAGAACGGAAACATCTTAAACCAGTTGCCAATACAGACCGAGTAAGCAGCCAGGATGGATTAAGGAATGCTGTTCTTGACCAAGGAAGAATAGCGTGCTATAATTCGATAGAACTTTTCTCGCGATTTGCGTGTAGAACAAAATTTTTAGGGGATGTATCCGGCATTGGGTCGACATCTTAGGAAGGTTTGCATCTTGGAATGCAAATAGTATTATAATATTTGACGAAACTTGGCTGTATAATTACGACCTCTGGACAAAATCACAAAACAAGATCTGGCTGTATGAAAATTATTATACTCTAGTGGAGGTGCGAAAGTCTACCTCTCTGTATAAAAGAAGTCATGAACCAACTGAAAAACATCAGGCCGAAATATTCACTCATCATCTGACTGCTCCACCACCGAGATACCCCGACTCATAGAGCGAAGGACCCGATCGCATTCTTGATTAAATCTGAAATTACTATTTTCGTTCACCCGCTTTAGAGTCCAGTTCTTGCTCTACGTGACTTTGGTTTATCTCTGGAAGTAAACAAGCAACTGAAAGCGTGTGAATTTGATCACGAAGCCAATCCCCAAATATTTCCAACACAAACACTAGTACACAATAAAGTTAAATTTCAGTCGCGACTAGAGATGCTCGCGCGTACAAGACGGTTGGTCGTTCATGTCTTCGCCAAGTTGAGCGCTATATAACTAGTACAGCCGCTGGTTGGTTTTATTATTTGGCGTCACTGGTATGTTTTAGTGGCTTTCTCAATTGAGTTACTTACTGATTCGCCTAGTGAAATTCGAAGAATCATTGTCACACTAGTGATAACTCAAAATACTGACTTAATTAGTGACAATTTCACTCTTTGAGTTTAGGAGATTACAGAGTTAAAATATTTCACAAATTTCAAATACGTGTATGTAGTTTATCGAATATTCAGGAATTTCAAGGAAATTCAGAGAATTCCCGAGGATTTTAAATGATCTACTAAAATAATATTTTATTATAACTGCTGAACTTACATGGTGCAGTGTCGCTAACTCTCAAAAGTTTTTGTCTCACTAAATGAATAAATAACTTTTCACTGATCATGCCTGATTTCCAGCTACTTCAATCAGTGAAATCTCACTGACATTCAGTTACATTTTACTGATTTAGATTTAGAGCATAAGGAATTTCGATTGTTTGAAAATATTTTATATTAATTCTATGGGCTTCAAGGAATACTGCCCAACCTAATTTTCTTATAAAATTTTTTCGTAAGGATCTAATTAGAAAAAGCGCATTTATAATGAGGCACCCGTGCAGAAATCGCAATGGGCGGCAGATGGCGTAGTAATATTTTCTTTTTTTACTTTTTAATTTCAAGTGGCGAGTGTCAAATTTTACAAAGTGGCAATCATTGAAATTTATTTGATCAAAATGCCTAAAATAAAAAGCACTCTAAAATTCGATACTTCTTTTTAAAATTTTTTTTCATTCTAGGGATACCTGAATGATCCGTTTGTTCGTTACTCGTCCCAAAATTTGCCAGAAAGTCCCTTGTTATTGGCGGCATAGATGATGATATTTCTGCGAAATGACCAAAAAGATTGATGAATTGGTAATTTTAAAAATGTGTTAAAGATAGGAAAAGCATAACTCGATTATTCAATTTTATTGCGTATACGTCAGCTTTAGCCTATCAGTAATTTATGGTAGTAATAAAATCAAAGTTTGTCAAATTGTGCTAAACGATATATACATTTTTTGTTTAAAATAATTGGAAACTTATGTTTGTGAACAGTTTAGGAAAGGACCCGATTGTGTTAGATTCTATTCTTATTTACATGTGATTTTTTCAATGTGGAAAAAATACATATTTACGCACCTAATCAATTTTGCCTGACTTCAAAGTTACAATTAAAATCTAAAATCGCTATCTTGAGAAAAAATAGTGACGCAAAATGTACAAGGTGTTTATTTAAAAATTGATTTATATAGCCTACAAATACCGGGTTTTTTTAGGTGTTCTCCTTAAGAGAATTTTTTTCCAAAAATGTACATAACTTTCAATTTTGTTATTTATCAGGATAAGCAAGTCTTAAAAACTTATGATGCTTATTAAACCTATTATTTGCTTATTACTACAGAGTTTACATAGTATTTTACATTCATTATTGTAGAATAGATTTGTTCCAACTTACTTACCATGAAAAATAAGTAATAAAAAAAATTTTAATTTAGAAGTTCCTTACCAATATAATTAAGAGCAATGACCAGGGTTAAGGCCAAAATATAAAGGCTCCACATTTTAGCAAAATACCAGAAAAACTGATTAACGCAGAATTTTGAGAACAGCGTAACTATTGAACGTTTTGATGTTTCGTGTATATATACTGTTCTAAAATATTTATATTTTCCCCTTCCATTACAGAATTGGCGTATATGGATAATTTTAGAACTTGGTGAGATGAAATTTTTTTATCATTATCACATAGTTTATTCAGTCGAAACTCAAGTCCTCACGTGAATAATTATTTTATATTAACAAGCTCAGCAAATTTGTTCATCTATAAAGAGTATTTAATATGTATCATGAATCAAATTCCTCTTTGACACACGGTTTTCAGGAAAGTAATTTTACGTCATTTTCCGTAATAGCAATTCGAAATTTAAAAAAAAATGAAAATTTTAAGCCAAACAGTGGACGATATTCAAAATTTCAAAAATTAAAAAACATTGCTTTTTGATCACCCTACAATTAAAAACTTTATGAATGTTTTTTAAAATGGAAAATTCCAATTTTGATAGCACACAAAATAATGAAAAATTAAAAAATTCCTTTTGCGGTCAAACTATACAAGATACAAATAGATTAATAAAAATGTGTGCATTTAAAAAAGATCTACAAATAATCATACAAAGATGAAAAATGAGACTCGAGTAACAAAATAATCAAGGAATTTAATTAAATTATTATTGACAAAAATAAATAAAATAAAATCGATAAAAAAATTTGAAGATTTTTTGGAGACCATTAAGGGCATGTATCCAGACTTTAGTGCTTGCCTAAAAATCATAAAACAGGTACTTCTCTGAGTATTGTGCATTCGAAAAACATCTAAAAAATTGCTTGTGAATTTTTTTTATATAATCCGTAGTTTTTGTTTTATTCGTAAGAAACAGCATTTAAAATATAAATTAAGTTTTTAGATAGAGGACATAACTTAAGAAAAAAATATATTCATCAAAAAAAGAGCTAAGTTATCAATAATTGTTGGATAGGATGCAAGTAGTATAACTAAGCCGGTTCTGGAGTAAATCACCTGGTAAAACAGTAACCGGTAATTTACCTGTTGTCTGTAATTCAGTCGGTAAGGTAGGGAACTGACACAGGTCGATAGCTCAGTCGGCAATGTGGGTCCCTGTTTTACCGACCGAGTCAACTAAAAGCTTTTCATGTAGGTGGCGCTCGTGGGATCGGAGATTCCAGAAATACTGAAAATAATCGAAACTTGTGGAAAATATTGAGATTGTAATTTATCTATCAATTTCATAGATGAGGGAATTGATTTTTTAGAAGTTCCAATGAATGGAAATCCTGAATCATTTTTTCGAATATGTTTCTCGAATAATTAACACATCGTCTAAGGGCTAATGCTTTGAACTGGAAACATCGATGTCAATATTTTTCTAGAAAGATCCAATAGGGTTTTCTTACGGTAGCCTCTATACGTTTCTCGAAGTTTCGATGCAGAAACCATAGATATGAACGTGCGCAGCGCAGCAGCTCAGTTGCGTTTAGGCTCTGGTCGGCTATCAGTGTTATGTATACACTAAACAATATTTCAAGTGTATGGTGATTTAAAAAAATTTATAATCTTAAATAACGGACTAGAAGTTGCAGTGAACTATTGTTTGAGATAAAAAAAAAATTGAAATAAGTTTCTAAGGTTGCTAGATTTAGCAGTATGCCAGCTGACAGATTACACCCCAAATCCGCCACTGTTTATGAAGCGGATGTGAAACACATAGACATTCATCTGCCACTCCCTCCACTTCACGACCTGTTTAATCCAATTCAGAAAAATTATTTTCATTATTTCAGTGCAATGAAGAGTGTTCGGCTTTAGATCTAATCTCAATATTGAATCTATTTCATTTTACTGAACGATTGTGGAACAAAAATATCTACTTTTAATATTCAGTCAATAACATAAAAGAGATTGAATTTTGAGGTTATAGAACTTAACCCTCTTCCGCTTTAAATATGATAATATTGCAATATAAATGTAGATATCAAATATGAGCCAAAAGGAAAGGCACCAGACTCGACACGGACAATGTTGGTATCCACGATGTCATCCTCAACGATGCCGTTAACGAAGACGATGACGTCGACGGTTATTATGCCATTATCCTCGAACGTGACGACAACTACTGCTCCTATGCGTCTGTCACCGAAGCAAATAAAATCACAGACATCACTTGTGAGAACGGAATCACAGGTATTATTGAAAGAGACGTCATGTGGCTCACGAACATGGCCACCACAAAAACGACGATTGAACATCGAGTCTCATCAAAATCTCTTTAAGTTTGGGACGCCACATAAGTGATAAAGAATTGAAAGCTCTCGGTCCACCAAAAGTTAATCAACCACAATCGTGTGATTCATCAGACATTCCATTGATTTATATGAACAATTTGGAAGCATACAGACTTTTAGATGAGGTTTTCGATCTATCTGACATTCTTGGTAGTGATTTTGATAACGATTTTGCTCAAGATTTTTCTGAAAAAGCCTTTGAATGTGAAAAATAAAATAAAAAAATAGTTGCAAAAGAAGATACAAAAATTCTTAAAAAGAAAAAAGTTGATGATCCGAATTTAAGGAAACTATCAAATCGGTTAAGATCGAGAGGCAATTACTCGGACGTGCGAAACCAAAAAAAATCTTCAATTTTAGGCTTTGAATTTTGAATATTGAAAAATGGTTTTATACTTTTGCGTTTTTTATCTTAATCTCCAAATACTCCAAAAACTGAATAAGATTGTGATAAATAATTAATAAATTAAAAAAATATATTTAAAAAAAT
Source organism: Acraspis erinacei (assembly GCA_035041075.1). NCBI lineage: Eukaryota > Metazoa > Arthropoda > Insecta > Hymenoptera > Cynipidae > Acraspis > Acraspis erinacei. The sequence continues at coordinate 15,993,505 of JAWWLR010000167.1, forward strand.
TATAAAATAATAAAATTTATCAAATAAATTTATAAATTAATTTACAGTCATAATTTAGACTTGAAATAATTATAATAATGTTAATTTAACTTCTAGTAAAAAAACACTTGTTCCGTTTTAGAGACTTTTGTATTTCTTAAACTCTAAATGCTCCAATAATGAATAAATCAACATTTTTGTAAATTGTTGGTAATAATTTATTTCAATCGTGAAAACGTTTAATTTGTAGTAAAAATAATGTTTTCTGATTTGATGAAGAATACGTATTTAATTGTTATTGTAGAATTTTAAACAGTTTATATGCGTAATTCTGTATTTTTATATTAAAA
>JAWWLR010000167.1:16078651-16095342 GCA_035041075.1 Acraspis erinacei
GAGATAGTCTCTGGTTGGTGAAAAATTTCCGTGAAAAATTACCCTCTCTCCTACGTTTGGACAGAATTGTGGGTAACGTTACTTTGTAATTTAGGTCGGCTCTACGCGCTTCAAACCGGCTTGAAACTTTCGACAAAAACCACGGAAGAGACTAATTTTCTGATGAAGTTGATGGATTGGTTGGAGACGACCAAAAAGGCTCTGCATGATAACGAGGCGATCACCAACAACGTGGCAGCTCAGGCTCATTTGGAAAATTGGGCTTTGAAGCTCTTCATGTATGCTGATAAGAATGATCGAAACTCGAATTTTGAAAAGAGTACCATCCAGAGTTTTTACACTGCTGGACTTCTTTATGATGTCATCACGACCTTTGGAGATTTGACGGAAGAGGCTGTGCAAAATAGAAAATATGCCAAATGGAAAGCTGCTTATATCCACAATTGTTTGAAAAATGGAGAAACTCCGGTGCCTGGTCCTATGAAGCAAGAAGGGGATGATGAAGGATCTGGTAAGAATTTTAAAAGACTTCTCTGGATTATTAGATTTTAAGATCACGTTTATTTTTAATATGCACGGTGTTTTTACCCTACCTGGAAAACTTGGAATTATCAGGGATATTTTTTTTTATTGAAGTCAGGGAATTTTTTCAAGGGCGTAGTTAATTGTTTTTTTTAATTGCAATATTAAATGGAATAACAGGCTCTTTTATTTGAAATCAATTTTTTTACTGCAAGTTCAGGTAGTTAAGGTTATTCCCAGTGCAAGTTGAACTGTTTTGTTGAAAATAAAATAAAATAAATTTTGTTGAATTTTAGAATATTTGCTTTTAAATGTACCTTTACTTTTTTTAGTTCTACTTTTTTGTTGAAAAGTCCTCTTTTTTGCTTGAAAAGTAAATTATTTGGTTGAAAATTAAACTTTTCTGTTGAAAAATCATATTTTTGAGTTAAAATTCAATTTTTTTGTAGATAATTCGTCCTTTTGACCTTAAAATTAAAAACTGTTTTTAAAAATACTAAAATTTGCTTTGAGATGTACTTTTATTTGGACTTTGACTACTTTTGGACTTTTTATTTTAATTTATTTATGTATTTGGATGAAAATTAAATTTTTTGGTTGAAAAATTATATTTTTCGATTGAAAATTAAATTTTTTCGTGGATAGTTCGTCTTTTTGGCCCTAAAATAGAAAACCGCGTTGAAAACTCTAAACTTTGCTTTTAAATGTACTTTTATGTTAAAAAATTCTATTTTTTTGTAAAAAGTTAATATTTTTTGCCGAAAAATTAAATTACTTTGTTGAAAATTAAATTTTTCTGTTGAAAAATCATATTTTTGAGTTAAAAATTCAATTTTATTGTAGATAATTCGTCCTATTGGCCTTAAAATTAAAAACTGTTGTTAAAAATTCTAACATTTATTTTTAAATGTACTTTTATTTGGACTTGGACTACTTTTAGAATTTTTATTTTATTTCATTTTATTTATTTGGATGAAAATTAAATTTTTTGATTGAAAAATTATATTTTTGGATTGAAAATTCAATTTTTTCGTGGATAATTCGTATTTTTGGCCTTAAAATAGAAAATCGTGTTGAAAATTCTAAACTTTGCTTTTAAATGTACTTTTATTTTTTTTAATTCAACTTTTTTGTTGACAATTTATCTTTTTTGCTTAAAAATTAAACTTTTCTGTTCAAAAATCATATTTTGAGTTAAAAATTCATTTTTTTTGTACCTAATTTGCCCTTTTGGCCACAAAATAAAAAAATGGTTTTGAAAATTCCATTATTTGCTTTCAAATGTACTTTTATGGCAAAAAAATTTACTTTTTTGTAGAAAATTCCCCTTTTTTGCTTAAAAATTTATTTATGTGGTTGAAAAATCATATTTTTGGGTTGGAAAAATATATTTTTGGCTTGAATATTCCATTTTTTCGTAGATAATTCGTCTTTTTGGCCTTAAAAATATAAAAGTTTGTTGAAAATTCTAACATTTAATTTTAAATGTACTTTTATGTTAAAAAATTCAATTTTTTTTTAGAAAATTCATCTTTCTTGCTTTAAAAGTAAATTATTTGGTTGAAAATTAAACTTTTCTGTTGAAAAATCATATTTTTGAGCTAAAAATTCAATTTTTTGTAAATACTTCGTCCTTTTGGTCTTAAATTTAAAAATTTTTTTTTGAAAATTCCATTATTTGATTTTAAATGTACTTTTATAGTCAAAAATATACTTTTTTGTAGAAAATTCATCCTTTTTGCTTGAAAAGTAAATTATTTGGATGAAAATTAAACTTTTCTGTTGAAAAATCATATTTTTGAGTTAAAAATTCAATTTTTTTGTAAATAATTCGTCCTTTTGGCCTTAAAATTAAAAAAATGTTTTTGAAAATTCCATTATTTGATTTTAAATCTACTTTTATGTTAAAAAAATTTTTTTTTTTGTAGAAAATTCACCTTTTTCGCTTGAAAATTTATTTATGTGGTTGAAAAATCATATTTTTGAGTTAAAAATTCAATTTTTTTGTAATTTTGTTTTGATGAAAAATAATATTAATAATTTTTTTTTTCGTTAAGAATTTATCGATATTGTTGAAAAGAAATTTTTTTCTTGAAAACTTCGCTTTTCTAGTTAAAAATTCAACAGTCTTCTAAAAAAACTCGTTTTTCTAGCTTCAAAATTTAACGACTTGGTTGAAAATTATTTTTATTTTCAATTCAACTGTTTGGTTGAAAAATCGCAATATTTCCCCCGTTTCGGGACAATTTTTTTCTGTGAAATCTGTTTGCTTTTAAGATTTAAATAGTAGGATACATCGTAGAATCCAGGATTTTGTTATTTTATATTTTAGGTTTAAAATTAATTAACCTAAAGATTAATAGTTTTCTATGGGTCTTCCATATTTATACGAATCATTCACCATCTCATTTTGCACTTCATTGCCATTGATAAATTAAAAATATTTAAATAACTGACATTCGAGAAAGTATGTATGAGTACATTTTCTGGATTGTAATTTCTTATTTTATTTATACAGTTGACAATTTGGCGGCTCTTGATAATGATGCTGATTCAGGTGAATATTTTCTGTGTAATTTTTCTAGAACTTATGCTATTTTAATTTCGAATTATATTAATTATAATAATTTATATTAGAGAAACCAAATATTGAGCCTGATCAAAATTCCGACGAGAGTAACGAAAATCAAGGTAAACTTTGCGAAATATTTTTCATAGTTTTGTTTTGATAGGTAATTCGTAAATGGGTAATTTTGAAAGTAATCCGTCAAATTATATAATAAATATATATTAAATTTTTTTAGTAATCTACGACAAGGAGGAAAATAATCTTTAATTCATTTGAAATAGAATTAATATTTTTAGTCGGAGGAAACACTACGATGAAAAAAATAAAAGTTACTTATTAATAAATTAATAATATTTAATCAAATTTAAAATTTATTAAATTATGTTTTCTAAAAGTAAACTTTATGCATAGCTGAAGAAAATAATCCAGAGAACGAACCGGAAGAAGGTATTTAAAATAAAGAAATAACAGATTTAATCACACCAGGGTGGCGACTTGACCCGGAAAAACCCGGAAATTTTATTTAAAAGCCGGGAATTTACTTCTGATCGCAGTAAATTTTTTTTATAATTTTTGTCAATTTTGAAAAGTGATTTTTGTTTTATCTACAGTCGCGGGGCATATAAGTTTATAAACATAAAATATAATTTTTATGTGAAAACAGTATAAAACATATTTTTTTATTTATGGAGTTTACCTAGAAAATTAAAAATTTTCCCGAAGAGGGAATTTTTTTTTAATAATTATAATTCGGATTTAGAAGAAAGGAGTTTGAAAAATTCTTGTTCCAAGTCAGAATTAGTCAGAATTTAAAATTTATCTCCTTGAAATTAAATTAAAAGAAAGAAGTTCTAGTGATTTTCAAAATTTTTCTGAATTATAGTATAAAATTTTATTACGCTGTTCGTTGCGAATTTCTCGTTTTTTTTTTTAGTTAAAAAATTTAACTATTTCTGGTTAAAAGTTAAACTCTTTTGTTAAAAAATAATTTTTTTGTTTGAAGATTCATCATTTTAATTTAAAATTTAATTACTTTATTAAAAATCTTCTTTGAAATAAAAATTTAACTATTTGAGTAAAAAAATTAACTAGTTTCTTGAAAATCCCTTTTTTTAATAGTTAGGCTTTTAAAGGGAAATTCAACTATTATTATTTTTTTAATATATGTACTTTGTGTAAAATTCTTCTTTTTTGTAGAAAATTAAACTTTATGATTAAAAATTCATTTTTTTGTTCCTATAAAGTTGAAAGATGATTTTTTTAGTTAAAAATTCAAAAAATGTTGCTAAAAATTTGGTCTTTTTTAATTGAGAATTCAACTATTTCGTTGAAAAATCACGGATTTTTTTTTGCTGAAAACTTAACTATTTTCTTGAAATTTATTTCTTTTTTGTTTGATTTTTTTTTAACTAAAAATTTAGCTATTATTCCAGTTTAATATTCCATATTTTTCAGCTAAAAATTAATCTATTTGATTGAACATTCATTTTGTACAAAAAATTTAATTATTCAATTTTTGGTTTGAAAAAATGTATTTTTTCTTAGTTAAAATTTCATCTTTTTTGGTTCAAAATTGATTTTTCCACTCAAAACTTAATTTCTTCAGTTTTGGCTGACAATTTATGTTTTTTATGAAAAAAATAAGATTCTTTTTTGTTGAAAATTCAACTATTACAGTTAATATTCAATGTTTTAGTTGAAAATTTATCATTTAGGTTAAAAATGGATTTTTAACTATAAATTTAACTTCCATTTTCTATTGAGAATTTTTTTTTTATTTCAAAATTCCACTATTTGGTTGAAAATTGATTTATGTAGTTCAAAAATCATATTTTTGGGTCGAAAAAATATATTTTTGGCTTGAAAATTCAATTTTTTCGTAGATAATTCGTCTTTTTGGCCTTAAAATATAAAAGTTTGTTGAAAATTCTAACGTTTGCTTTTAAATGTACTTTCATGTTAAAAAATTCAATTTTTTTGTAGAAAATTCATCTTTTTTGCTTGAAAATTACATTATTTGGTTGAAAATTAAACTTTTCTGTTGAAAGATCATATCTTTGAGTTAAAAATTCAATTTTTTGTAGATAATTCTTCTTTTTGGCCTTAAAATGAATAAATTTAGTTGAAAATTCCACTATTTGCTTTTAAATGTACTTTAATGTTAAAAAATTCATCTTTTTGCTTGAAAAGTAAATTATTTGGTTGGAAATTCATTTTTTGTAGATAATTCGTCCTTTTGGCCTTAAAATTAAAAAAATGTTTTTGAAAATTCCATTATTTGATATTAAATGTACTTTTATGTTAAAAAATTCTATTTTTTTGTAGAAAATTCATCTTTTTTGCTTGAAAAGTAAATTATTTTCGTAGATAATTGGTCTTTTTGGCCCTTAAAATGTAAAAGTTTTGTTGAAAATTCTAAAATTTGCTTTTAAATGTACTTTTATGTTCAAAAAACCCACTGTTTTGTAGAAAATTTACCTTTTTTGCTTGAAAATTTATTTATGTGGTTGAAAAATCATATTTTTGACTTAAAAATTCAATTTTTTGTAGATAATTCTTCTTTTTGGCCTTAAATTTTTTTATTTAAAATTCAAACGTCTTTTTGGTTCAAATGTTAACTATTATAGTTTTTTTTTTGAGAATTTATATTTTTTGTTCAAAATTCAATTATTTTGTTTACAACTCTTATTTTCTTGAAATTTTGTTTCTTTTTTGGCTGATTTTTTTTTAAACTAAAAATTTTACTATTATTCCAGTTGAATATTCCATAGTTTTTAGCTAAAAATTAATCTATTTGATTGAAGATTCATTTTTTGACTAAAAATTTATTTATTCAATTTTTGGTTTGAAAAAAAATATTTTTTTTTAGTTGAAATATCATGTTTTTTGATTCATAATTGATTTTTCAACTCAAAACTTAATTACTTCAGTTTTCGGTTGACAATTTATGTTTTTTAGTAAAAAATAAGATTTTTTTCGTTGAAAATTTAACTATTTCAGTTAAGATTCAAGGTTTTAGTTGAAAATTAATCATTTAGGTTGAAAATTGATTTTTTAAATAAAAATTTAACTTCCATTTTCTATTGAGAATTTTTTATTAGTTCAAAATTCCACTATTTGAATATTTGACTTCTTTAATTGAAAATTGAAGTATTTCCTTAAAAAATACATTTATTTTATTGGAAAATTGTATTTTTTTGCAGAAGATTAATTTTTTTTTGTTTAAAAATTCATCTCCAGTTAAATATTCATAATTTTATTTGAAAATTCATCTTTTTGTTTACAATTCAACTACATATTTCAGTTTAAAATTCATAATTTTATTTAAAAATTAAATTATTTTGCAATGTTTTTCCCAAATTTAATGTTTCTTTTAAGTTGGTCGGGAAATTTGAAAAACTTGAAAAATCGGGAAATGACCGAAAATTTGGAATCGTGGGCCAAATCGCCACCCTGGCACACGAAAAAATAATTTTTAACCATACAATTTTTCGACAGCCGATCAGCAAAACCCGGATAAAGAATCCAACGAAGGTAATTTTAATATTAAATATCAATTGATTTAAATGTTTTTTAAATAATAAAATTTTGCACTGCTGCGGAAAATCCAGATAAAGAACCGGAAGAAGGTAAATTCGAGGGTAAATTAATAAAAATCGATTTAAAAATTAATTTTAAATAATTAATTAAATAATTTAAAATTAAATGATTAATAGTTTCGTATTTTTAATAGCTGCCGATGCAGAAGACGAAGAAGGTATTTAAGATTAATTACGCCTTTTAAACAAAAGATAAAGCAGAGCTAGAGTCACGCACTTACTTTGCACGCGTTTTTATCCAGATTTATTTATTTATGTTATTTTATATTTAGATGTAATTAATTTTAAACCCAATTTCTTTAAATTTTGCACTCGCTGCCTATTTATTACTAATAATCGAGGGGAAAACAACTGTTTTAATGCTAGTAATCCAGAGTAATCCACTTGTAATCCAGCTAGTTAGAAGTATTTTTAGTAATTTACATAATTAAGCTGTAATACACGTAGTTCAGAGTAATTTACATAAGTAATTCAAATATTTTTCGACTTTTTTTTGTGAAAAATTAATTTTCGCAACTGAAAATTTAAATATCCTTTTCTTTTTTGTTAAAAATCGATGGATTTGGTTGAATATTCTTCTTTTACGGACGAAAATTAATATATTATTTTTTGAAAATTTAACTATTTGGGAAAAAAATAATTTACTTAATAGGAAAATGTACAATTTTGTTGAAAAGTCATTTTTTTTAAAGTTCAACTGCTTCGTTAAAAATGCAGTTTTCTCGTTGTAATTTTTTTATTCTGTTCTGAAAATTTTTAAATATTTTTTAACTATTTTCGTTGGAAATGAGATGCTTTTTTTGGTTAAAAATTAATTTTCTAAACTGAAAATTTAGCTAGGGATTAAACTATTTTCTTGAAAAATCATTATTTTTTGTTGAAAATTGATTTTTTAATTGAAATTTTCATTATTCGAGTTAAATATTCATCATTTTAGTTGAAAATGCATTTATTTGGTTTAAAATATAATTATTTTGTTGAAAATTGATTTTGTTTGTTTGAAATTTAATTTTTAACTGAAAAATTAACTGCTTAATTTTTGGTGGAGAACGTGCAATTTTTATTTGAAAATTTGTCTTTTTCAGTTCAAAACTCAACTATTTTGTTGAAAAATTATTGTTTTTGGGTGAAAAATTAATTTTTACTGAAAATTTAATTATCACAGTTGGGGATTCACCCCCTCTTGAAAATTGTATTAATTTGTTGAAAATTCTCTCTTTTTTCACTTAAAAATGAATTTTTTTAACTGAAAATTCAAGTATTTCATTTTTGGGAAAATTATTTTATTTTATAGTAGAAAATGTTATATTTTGTTACAATTTCGTTTATTTCAATTTTAAGTAAGATAGTTTAAAATTTAATTTAATTAATTTAAAATTTATTTCTTATGCAAAATTCAACGATTTGGTTGAAAATGTTTGCACTATTTTGTTAAAAAAAAATTTGGCGAAGAAAATTAATCTTCTTGCTTAAAAATTTTCCTTTTTCGTTGAAAATTGAATTATTTTGCTGAAAATTATTTTTTTATTTAAAAATTAACTTTTTTTAAACTAAAAATTTAAGTATTTGATTTTTGGGAAAATTTCGGTTTTTTATTTTGTTTTTGTTTAAAAAGTAAGATTCTTGTTTGAAGATCAATTTTTTTATTAGAATTTTAACTACTTTTTTGAAGTTTCAACTTTATAGTTTAAACTTCATGTGTTTTAATAAAAATTGATATTTTATTCAAAATTCAACGATTTGGTTGAAAATTATTGCACTAGTTTGTTAAAAAAAATTATTTGTAAATTTAACTGCTCTATATTTGTTCATAAATTTTTCTATTTTAGTTAAAAATCCATCTTTTTGTTAGAAAATTTGTTGTTGAAAATTAATTTTCACAACTGAAAATTTAAATATCATATTTTTTGTTAAAAAATTTGACATTTTTAGTTGAAAATCGATTAATTTGGTTTAATATTCTTCTTTCACGGACGAAAATTAATATTATTTGTTGAAACTTCAACTATTTACTGAAAGTTGAACTGTTTTTTTTTAAATTTAGTTTTCTCGTTGAATTTGTTTGATTCTGTTTGAAAAATTAACTATTTTCTTTGTTTAAAAATTAGTTTTGTTTAACTTAAAACTAAACTATTTCATTTTTTGTGACAATGGATGCTTCTTAGCTGAAAATTCATTATTTTTGATGAAATTTCGCGTTTTATTTTTATTAGAAAATTAATATTCTTACCCGAAAATTCATTTTTTTTAGTTCTTGATAAAAAATTCAATTGTTTTTGAAAAATTTAAGTGTTTTGTTGAAAATTGCACTATTTGGTAAAAATTTAGAAATTTTCCTAGTGGAAATTTAAATATTTTTGTTAAAAATTATTCTTTTGGTTCAAAAATCATCCGTTTTTTGACATTTTAGTTAAAAAATTGATCCTTTTATTTGAAAAACCATGTATTTTATTAGCAATTGAACTACAATGTTAAAAATTTAGTGTTCTGGATGATGATTCTTGATTTTGGTTGAAAATGGTTTAGTTGAAAATTAATTATTTATTTTCTAACGCAAATTTAATTATTTAATTTTTGCTGAAAATTTGTGTTTCTTTGTGTTTTTTTTTTAAATAGAAAATTAAAATTAAAATATTTGGTTTAAAATCCATGTACTTGATAAAAAATGTGTTGTTTTTTTCGTAGAAAACTAATCTTCTTGATAGAAAATTCAACAGTTTGTGAAAAATGTAACTATTTTGTTAAAAAAAAATTAATTTTTGTTTTGTCGATTCATCATTTTAATTAAAAGTTCATTTCTTTGGTTGAAATATGAGCTATTTGATAGAAAACCTTTTTTCTTCTTGGGATGAAAAGGAATTTTTTTCACGATAATTTTACTATTTTTTGAAAATACGTTGTTTTTTTTTTGGTTGAAAATTATTTTGCTATTTAAACTAAAAATGCTACTATTATTCCAATTGAATATTAGATAATTTTAGATAAAAATGCATCTCTTTGTTTTAACATTCATTTACTGACTGAAAATGTAATTATTCAATTTTTGGTTAAAAAATCGTCGTTTTTAGTTAAAAATTTATCTTTCTTGGTAGAAGTTAATCTTCTTGATTAAAAATTTGTGAAAAATTCAATGATTCTAGTTATAAATTTATCATTTTAGTTTAAAATTCATCGTTACGTTGGAAAACGTAAATATTTTGTTGAAAGTTATTTTTTTTGTTAGAAAAGTAATTGTTTAAACTAAAAATTTAACATATTTCAGTTGAATATTCCATAATTTTAGTACTTTGTTAAAATTTCAACTATTTAGTTTAAAATTCATGGGTTTTATTAAAAATTTCTCTTTTATTCAAAATCTAACGATTTTGTTGAAAATTCTTGCACTATTTTGTTAAAAAAAAATTTTAATGAAGAAAATTAATCTTCTTGCTTGAAAATTCACCTTTTTGGTTGAAAATTGAACTATTTTGTTGAAAATTATTTTTTATTTAAAAATTAATTTTCTAAACTGAAATTTTAATTATTCCATTTAAATATTCATAATTTTAGTTGACAATGCATTTATTTTGTTGAAAATTGGTTTTGTTTGTTTAAAATTTACTTTTTAACTGAAAATTTAATTATCTCAGCAGGAGATTCATCTCTTTTGTTGAATATTCAACTATTTTGTTGAAAATGATTTTTTTTTATTTCAAAATTATTTTCTTTTTTAAAAATGAAAATGTATGTATTTCATTTTTGGGAAAATTAGTGTTTATTAGTTGAAAATCTTGTATTTTTTAAAATTTCGGTTTATTTTCGTTTCTGTTTAAAAAGTAAGATCAATTTTTTTATTGAAATCTTAACTACTCTATTTTTGTTCGTAAATTTTTCTTTTTTTATTTGAAAATACATCTTTCTGTTATAAAAGTTATTGTTGAAAATTAATTTTTTTTGTTTTGTTAAAAATTCAACTACTTCGTCGGAAGTTCAACTACTCTATTATAAATTAATTTTTTTAGCTGAAGGTGCAACATTCCATTTAAAAATTCATCTTCGGTTGAAAATTTGACATTTTTTTTTAAAGTTCGTTAAAAATTACACTACTTTGTTGAAAATTAAACAATTATTTCGTTAAAAAGTCAACTGTTTTCGTGAAAAAATTACTTTTGATTGGAAATTAATTGTTTAACTGAAATTTTAATAATTCCAGCTGAATATTCTCCATTTTATTTGGAAATTATTACATTTTTTTTTTTAATTCAATTTTTTCTTTTGAAATTTATTTTTCAATTGAAAATTTAACTAATCCATTTTTGTTCGAATATGTATCATTTTTATTTGAAAATTGATCATTTCCATTTGAAAATTCAACTGCTTCGTTGAAAATTCATATTTTTTTTCAGTTGAAATTTAATCTTCGTAGTTAAAAATGCAACTATTTATTTTAAAGTTGATCTATATTGTTAAAAAATTAACAATTTTGTTGGAAATCACCTCCGCTGGATCGCATTTTTAAGAGATGTTTTCTCCTCCCAAATCATAATAAAAAATGGATTTGCAAACATAAAATGCAAAATGAGATGAGGTGATGTTTAATGTGAATTTACGTCTGCGTCTTTCACTAAATTTGCTAATTTTTTCTTTCTCATGCGCTTCCACAGTAGCAAGCACGCTTTTAAAATTTGAATTTCCAGTAATTTTTAAAAAGGAAATTAAAATTAAATTAAAAAAATTTAATTAAAAATTTTAAAAATTGGAAATTAATTAATTATTTTAGTTTCAGATTCCGGCGTTCCAACACCGCCAACAAGTACGGACGCATTTGGTTTTCCTTCAGTTCCAAGTAGCTTTAGTTCGAATGTCACACCACCAAAACCTTTGAATATTCCGCCTGAACGAAAAAATTTGCTTCCAGTCGATCCAAATCCATACAATCCAGCCCCCACTCCAACGAATCCGGGCACGGAAAAGCCATCGTCATTTGAAAATTTTAACAACTTGAAAACCGAGGGTGAGTTCACAAAAATAATAAACTCTACATTTTTAGGGAAAAGAACGTTGTTTCAGCACAATTTTTGTGTCCATGGAGATCGAGAGTTATTATTTTTTTAACTAATTTTCTATTTCGAATACATTTTTTAACTAAAATAATGAATTTTGAAGTAATAAAATGAATTTTCAAACTAAAAATAAAACTTTCCATCAAAGAAGATATTAATTTTCACCAAAAAAAGAAAAAAATGTAACCAAAAATATAATATTGAAATTTTCAGTTTAAGAAAAAAATTTTTTAACAAAAAAATTAAGTTTTCATCCAAGTAAATTAATTTTTAACCAAAAACGATAAATTTTTAACCGGAAAAATAAATTTTTAACTAAAGTAATGAATGTTAAAGTAAAAAAATGAATTTTGAACGTAATAGTAAAATTTTTCATCGAAAAAGATATTAATTTTCAACCAAAAACAGAAAAAATGTAAACTAAAAATATAATATTTAAATTTTCAGTTTAAAAAAATACATTTTTAACAAAAAAATGGAGTTTTCATCTAAGAAAATTAGTTTTTAATCAAAAACGATCAATTTTGCACCCAAAATAGAAAAATTATTTATTTATAGTAAAAATTAAATTCTTAACCAAGCAAAATAAATTTTTTAAATAAAATAATTAATCTTCAACCAAAAAACTGAATTTTCAGCACAACAGTAACATTTTCCATCGAACAAGACCTTAATTTTCAATCAAAAATTTTTAGAAAACTTTAACCAAACATATAATATTTAAATTTTCAGTTTCAAAAATAAATTTTTAACAAAACCGTTAAATTTTCATCTTAGAAAATTAACTTTTTATCCAAAACAACATTTTTTTAACCAATATAGAAAATTTATAAATTTTTAGTAAAAAAAAAGATTCAACCAAGTAAAATAAATTTTTGACTCAATATTTAAATTTTGAATTAAATTTCTACTGAACTTAAATTTTTATCAAAAGAAGATTATTTTTAACCAATAAATAGAATAGTTATAGTTTCCGATAAAGAAATAAATTTTTAACCCGAAAGTATAATTTGTCATAAAAAAGAAAATTAAAAAAAAGTAGATTAATATTCACCCAAAAAGGAAAACATTTTAACCAAAAATAGAATATTCAAATTTTCATCCAAGAAAATGAATTTTCACCCAAAAGCGAAATAAAAATGTAAGTAAAAATATAATATTTAATTTTTCAGTTTAAAAAAATACATTTTTGACCGAAAATAGAAAAATTATTAAATTTTAGTAAAAAATTAATTTTTAACTAAAATAACGAATTTTCAACTAAAAAAAAATAATTGTCAACCAAATAGTAAAATTTGCCATCGAACAAGATATTAATTTTTAACCAAAAACGAAATAAAAATGTAACCAAAAATATAATATTTAAATTTTCAGTTTAAAAAAAAAACAACATTTTTAAGAAAAAACATTACATTTTCATATAAGGAAATTAATTTTTAACCAAAAATGATCATTTCTTTACTCAATATTTCAATTTTGAATTGAATATCTACTTAACATAAATTCGTATAAAAAAAGAAATATTTTCCACCAAAATGGCATAGTTATATTTTCCGATAAAGAAATAAATTTTTAACCCGAATGTATAATTTGTCATAAAAAAGACAATTTAAAAAAAAAGTATATTAATTTTCACCCAAAAAGGAACAAATTTTAACCAAAAATAGAATAATTAAATTTTCATCCACGAAAATTAATTTTCACCCAAAAACGAAACAAAAATTAAACCAAAAATATAATATTTAAATTTTTTGTTTAAAAACATACTTTTTTAACAAAAAACGAAATAAAAATTAAACCAAAAATATAATATTTAAATTTTCGGTTTAAAAAAATACTTTTTTAGCAAACAAAAAAATTAAATTTTCATCTAAGGACATTAATTTTCAATCAGAAATGAAAAAAGAACTTTAACCAAAAATATAATATTTAAATTTTCAGTTTAAAAAAATACATTTTTAACAAAAAAATTAAATTTTCATCTAAGGACATTAATTTTTTACCAAAAACAAAATAAAAATGTAACCAAAAATATAATATATAAATTTTCTGTTTAAAAAAAATACATTTTGAACAAAAAAATTAAATTTTCATCTAAGGGCATTCATTTTTAACCAAAAACGATACATTTTTAAGCGAAAATGGATCAATTATTAATTTGCAGTAAAAAATAAATTCTCAACCAAGGAAAATAAATTTTTAACTAAAATATTGAATCTTTAACTAAAAAATTGAATTTTCAACCTGAAAGTAAAATATTTCATAAAAATACCTGAATTTTCACACAAAAACAAAAAAAATAGACTCTAAATTATAAATAACTTTTTAATTAAAATAATTAATCTTCAACTAAAAAATACATTTTCAACCCGAAAGTAAAATTTCTCATAAAAAAGAAAATTTTTCAATAAAATTCATGAATTTTCACCCGAAAAAAATGAAACCAAAAATAGAATAGTTAAATTTTCCGTTAGAAAAATAAAATTTGGAACAAAACAGTTCAATTTTAAACCAAGGAAATTAATTTTGAACCAAAAAGGAGAAGATTCAACTAATTTGATTAGTTCTTTTTACGAGCAAAATAGTTTAATTTTCACCTAAAACAGATCAATTTTCAACTCGAAATTTTTATTTAAAAAATTAATTTTTAACCAAGCAAAATACATTTTTAACGAAATGTTAGATTTTTATCCAAATATATGAACTTTTGACTAAGAAGATTAAATTTTTATTGAAAAGGTACATTTTTTTTTAAATAAATGGGAATAGTTCAATGTTTAGCTTCACAAATTAATTTTCAATTTAAAAAAACAACTAATTTTTAACCAAATTAATAAATTTGTTTCTAAAAAGATCAATTTGGCAAACAAGAAAATTAATGTTCTTTCCAAAAAATTAATTTTTAATAATGACTAAGTTGATTTTTCAACCAAAAAATATGACTATTTATATTTCAACAAAAAAAAAATTTATTTTCAATCAAGAGCTGTTGTTGAATTCAAACAATAAAGATGCATTTTTTCCCTGAAAATTTGAAGAATTAATTCGAAGGAAATGTCCGAATAGAACAGAAACTCGAATTTTTTTAATATTCGAGAGAAAAAATTCACAAAATGAATTCGAAAAATTTGGAAAATAATTATTCTTCATTTAAAAAATAAGAACGTAAATTTGAACACAAAATTTGTGTTGATCGAACGTTATTTCTGCCGAGGCTTCAATTAATATTATATTAATCAGGGTATTCGCATTTCTCATTATTAAAAAAAAATCTAATGCTTGCAAATCTTATAAAAAAATCTGAAAAATTAAGAAAATATGAAATCGGAAAAAAAGCTAACTATTATTGGTGACCACAGGGCTGTGAAACTGAACAGTTTATCAAATAAAATTTTTTAAACTGTTCTTACATTTCAAAACAATTTCTCTTTTGTAATCAAAAAAAATTTCCAGGTATTTTTGTAAGCAAAGATTCAAGGTAAAAAAAGCTGTTAATAAAATTTTGCAACTTCCTCAACACAGGCCTCGGACTCATCACACTATTAATATTTTTTTACACGTTTTTTAAACAATTACACTATTTTTCTACTATTTCGAGAAAAAAATGGCAGTAAATACACTATTTTCAAATGAAAAAGTCCAATTTTTAACTAAGTATATAAACTTTTAACCAAATTGTTGAATTTCAAACCCAGGAGATTAATTTTCTAGCAAAAAAAGACGAATTTTTAATAAATTACATACATTTTCAACTAACTACTTTGAATTTTGGATGTGGTGTTAATCGAAATTTTGTTTGATTAATTTTTAGTTTATGTTATCGTTTCTAAATTTTTAAAACTAAATAGTTAAATTTCTAAATTAAAAAATAGATTAATTTCTTACGAAAAGTGTATTCGTAACATTTCCATTTAATAGAATTAATTTTCAATTGAAAAAACTAACTAATTTTCTATAAAAACAGTTTAATTTTGTACCAAATATTAAAATTTTATATAAAATTGTTTGATTTTGAATAAAAAACGACAAATTAAAAAAAAACAGTTGAATTTTCAACCCGAGATTATGCATTTTCAAACAAAATTTAATTTGCAAGTAATAAGTTGAATTTTCAACAAAATAGTTCAATTTTAATTTTAAGAAATTACTTTTTAATAAAGAAGGATTTTCAACAAAATTCACAGATTTTTAACCAAATAATTGCATTTTTAACTACGAAGATTAATTTTTTATAAATTAATTTTTATTTTACATTTTTTGGTTTAAAAAATTTTTAAAGAAAATAGTTGAATTTATAAATTAAAAAAGAGATTAATTTTTAACAAAAAGTGGAGTAGTAACATTTCCATTGAGCAGAATTAATTTTCAATTAAAAAAACAAACTAATTTTCTACAAAACAGTTTAATTTTCCACCAAATATTTGAATTTTATATAAAATTGTTGGATTTTGAAGCAAAAACGGCGAATTTGCTATAAAACAGTTGAATTTTCAACCCGGGATTATGCATTTTCAACAAAAAATGTAATTTGGAACTAATAACTTGAATTTTCAACAGAATAATTGAATTTTAATTGTAAGAATTTACTTTTTAATAAAGAAGAATTTTCAACAAAATACACAAACTTTTAACCAAATATTTGCATTTAGAAAAAAAAAATAATTTTCTATACAAAAAAGGCAAAATTTGAACAAAATATATCAACTTTTCACCAAATAGTTGAATTTTTAGCCCAGAAAATTAATTTTCTAGCAAAAATACAAATTTTTACCAAATTATGTAGATTTTCAACTAATACTTTAATCTATGGATGCGATGTTAGTCAAAATTTTATTTGATTAATTTTTATTTTATATTTTTTGGTTTAAAAAATTTTTAAACTAAATAGTTGAATTTATAAATTAAAAAAGAGATTAATTTTTAACAAAAAGTGGAGTAGTAACATTTCCATTGAGCAGA
>JAWWLR010000167.1:16148102-16158105 GCA_035041075.1 Acraspis erinacei
AGAAAAAAGTGCTCTTAAAAATTTTCAAAATGTGCTCACTTTTTGAATTTTTATCGAAAATGGCTGGTTAACGAACTGGTCCTTTTTTTGGAACCTAAAAAAAGTGTGCCAAAGATGAATTTGATCCGTTCATTTTTTCGAGAGTTGTCGTGTTTACGAACGGACGGCTGACGGACGGACAGACAGACAGACGCCATAGTATAAAAACTTGATTTTCGGATTCAGGGGGTCACGAAACATGGAGATCCGTTGAAACATGTTGGTGTCAAATTTCCGACGTTTCTAATACTTTCTCAATCATAAATGATGAGAATGTAAAAATCCAAATTGACTCAGAGCATAAAACTGTTATTTTAATTACACATTTGTAATAGATGTGGGGGGTGAGTTAGCCTAAAGGGCATAACTCCTAAAGAAGTCTAAAATGTATACTTTTGTCTGTGCTATGGAGCCTTTCGTGATTAAAACTTTAAGTCAGGTAAGAAAATACTGTTGACAGTAAAGAGAATGGGTTCAGATTTAGAGTCTAGACACTTTAGGCAGGTAAATATGGTACCAGTGCGGCCGCAATCAGTTACGTATCCCATTAAAATTGTGCCATTCTAGTACGCCACAACCCTCTTTATCTCCCCTTTCACTAAACGCCAACAATCTTAATCTCTTCGATCTTTTCTCAGAAATTCATCATACCTTAACTGCGTTTCCAAAAGATCAGGATTACAGATTGCTTATTCTTCATAAAAGAAAATGCGCACAATATTTAGTATCGTTCCGTTATTTTTAAATATTTAAAATTTTAATTTCACTCTGTCTTCAATTTATTTTTTATTTATTTTAACTAAAAACCCCCGCTTGTGCATTGAAATGAGCTTTTTAATTTAGGAAACCTTTATTAGTCCTTCACGCAACTGAAGGACCTACAGACTTCTTTCGCAATTTTTTAATTTCACTTTTTTTAAATTCATTTTTATTTATTTTTATGTAAAAACCCTTATTATTGATTAAAATTAACATTTTCATTTAGGCAAGCGGCGGATATTAACAATTAGGCTAAAATAATTTTAAAATCACAATAAAATACAAAAACTTAAATCATCCCCCTTGCTCAATTTCTTCTGATGCCACTGAGGGTCCCTTGCCAGCGATGGCCCTTTGTTTTTAAACATAAAATTGGTTAAATTGTGTAATTTTTTAATTTCACTGTTTTTTCCATTTTTTAAAACTTATCTTAATTTAAAAAGTCTTCTTATTCATTGAAATTAGGTTTTTAATTTAGGAAACCAGCAGTAGCCCCTCACTCAACTGAGGGATATTCAAAATTCTGTCGCAGACCCTTAGCAACAATTTTTCTTCTCGAAATTTTTTAATGTCAATGTTATGAATTCGTTTTTATTTATTTTTAATTAAAAACCCTTCCTTTTGATTAAAATTAGCATTTTTATATAGAGAACCAATAGATATAAAAAACTAGGTTAAAATATTGTTAATATCACCTGCAACTATAATGACTTAAAATCATCCCCCTTTCTCAATTTCACTTCACGTCAATGAGGGACCTCGAGACATCTGCCGTCGACCCTTGCCAGCGGGGGCACATTTTGCTTAAAGAGGAGTATATAAAATTTGTTGAATTGCACAAGTTTTTAATTTCACTGTTTCCAATTTTTTTAAATTTTATCTTAATTTAAAAAGATATCCTATTCAATGAAGTGAGTTTTTAAATTTAGGAAACCAGTAGTAGTCCCTCACGCGACTCAGGCACCTTCAGATTTCTGTCGCCGACCCTTGCCAGTGGGGGCCTTTTGTACTTAAGGGGCTTCATCAGGCTTGAAAATGGCCCATGTATTGCCCATACCAAAAACAATCCTACAATTATGAATTGTTTAATTTCATATTTTAACCACAGAGTGTAAATGTTAAAGCGCTGAACGTAGAAGCGCCTTTTTTTTCGAAATTTGGCCTGGTTCTTGTTTCATTGCAATTATTTGAAAATTCATGCATTTTATGCGCCTGGGAAGTAGCAAAGCACCAGCATGAGTGTATCTATGGCGAACTGAATATAGGGTTGAATTAGATTATCATGAAGCGGCATGCCTTTAATTACTCTAAATTAAAAGGTTTCGGCAGAACGAACGAACGAATAAGATCAGATTTACAACAAAAATTAGTTTATTTATGTCATCAATTTTTACACAGTAGTCAAAAAATATTTTACCTAAACTTTCGAAGCTTAAAGTAACATTCGCTCTATTTACATTTTATTACAAAATTATACAAGTTTTTAGTTTTACGAGGCTAAATGAGGTCTTTTTAGATTCGTTTCAAAAAAAAATAAAGAAATCAAAGCAAAAAATGAAGATAAAAATATTAAAGATTCTTTAACCTCAAAATTAACCTCAAAACCATGCACTTTTAAAATACAGAACTATATTCTGTAGCATATTTTATACAGTCAAAATATTTGTCAACCAAAAAAAAAATTACATATTCAAAATTCGTATCTTCAACTTTTCTTCTCGTGACTTTATCGACTTGGAAATAAATAATAATAATAGAAAAATAGTATACAAAATAAACAAATCTTTAGTATTTCAAAAATTATACTCCCTCTAAACCGGATTTTTAGGAAAGAAGATTTTTGTCACCGCTGTTATTTAACTTAATATTCGTAATTACATTCTCATTCGACACTATTGTCGTCGAAGCATTGCAATCAGACAAAACTGCAGGTCTTCTTCGCTTTCTGACAACAACCACAATTTTTTTCTTAGGTTTTTCCTCCCCTTTTTTGGTTTTTGGCTTTTCCGGAACAACTTCCTTCACCTTTTGAACCGGTTTCTTCGGTTCTTTCGGTTTCAATTCTGCATCCTTCAATTTTTGGACGTCAGTCAATTTTACTAGGACTTCCTTCGTTTGAATTTTCTTCCTTCTCTCTTTCACTGAACTCGAAGTATTGGAAGACACTTCTACTTCCGGTTCAATTTCTTCCCTCTGATCTTTCACTGGACTCGAAATTCTACCATCTTCCTTCTTCGATTCGGGCGGGTTCAATTCTTTCAGAGTCCTCACAGCTTTACTTTCTTCCGTTTTCTGTTTTGTATTTCCCTCCTTCTGGATTTTCACTTCTGACTCTTCTATCTGATTTTTAATTTCTGCCTCTTCTATCTTCTGCACTTTTTCTGCATCTTCTACAGAAGTGGATTCTTCTTTTCCGTCCCCTTTCTTCGATTCATTTCGTTTCTGCTTTTTCTTTTCTTTCAAAGGGCTCGAAATTTCTCCCTTTTCCTTCGACACTCTCCGCTTTCTCTTCTCCTTCACTGGAATCGATTCCTTCCCCACTTTAATTTCTGTATCTTCTTTATTCTGGATTTTAATTTCTACATCTTCTAAATTTTGTATTTTAATTTCTGTATCTTCTACCAGATTGGAAACTACTTTCTTGTCTCTTTCCTTAGATTCATTCCGTTTCTTCGTTCTCGTGTCTGCCTTTTTCTTCTCTTTCAAAGGACTCGAAATTTGTCCTTCCTTTTCTTTCGTGACTCTTCGTTTACTTTTCATCTCCTTCACCGCAATCGACTCTTTCTCTTTAATTTCGACATCTTCTTGATTCTGAATTTTAATCTCGGCATCTTCTTGATTGTGAATTTTAATTTCGGCATCTTCTTGATTGTGAATTTTAATCTCGGCATCTTCTTGATTCTGAATTTTAATTTCTAAATCTTCTTTAATTTCTGCCTCTTTTAAATTTTGCGCTTTACTTTCAGTATTTTCTACCGGAGTGGAAATACATTTTCCATCTGCTTCCTTTGACTCATTTCCTTTTTTATTTTCTTTCAAAGGACTCGAAATTTGTTTTTCTTTTGAGACACGGCGTTTAGTTTTCTTCTCTTTCACTGGAATCGTTTCTTTCTCTTTAATTTCGGACTTTTCTGGATTCTGAGTTTTAATTTCTAAATCTTCTTTGATTTCTGCCTCTTTTAGATTTTGCGTTTTAATTTCTATATCTTCCACTTGTCCTTTTTCCTTCGATACTCCCCGTTTATTTTTCTTCTCTTTCAATGGAATCGATTCCTTCTCTTTAATTTCGGCATCTTCTTGATTCTGAATTTGAAGTTCTAGATCTTCTTTAATTTGGTTATTAATTTCTGCCTTTCCTATATTTTCCATCGGAGCAGAAATATCTTTTGCGTCTATTTCTTCCTTTTCTTTCGATACTCTCCCTTTATTTTTCTGCTCCTTTCCTAGAATCGATTCTTTCTCTTTAATTTCGGCATCTTTTTTATTCTGAATTTCCAAATCTTCTTTAATTTGGTTTTTAATTTCTGCACCTTCTACGAGAGTAGAAATTTCTTTTTCTTCTCTTTTCTTGGATTCGCTTCCTTTTTCATTTGTCTTTTCTTCCAAAGGACTCGATTCTTTCTCATTTTTAATTTCGGCATCTTCTTTACTCTTATTCACTTCTAAATCTTCCTTAGCTTGTTTTTTAATTTCCACCTCTCCTATATTTTCTACCGGAGCCGACAATTCTTTTCCGTCTCTTTCCTTGGATTCATTTCGTTTCTGCTTTTTCTTTACTTTCAACGAACTCGAAACTTCCTCTCCCTTTTCTTTCGGCACTCTCTTTTTATTTTTCTTCTCCTTCAATGGAATCTCTTTCTCCTCTTTAATTTCGGTATCTTCTTTATTCTGAACATTAATTTCTAAATCTTCAAATTTATTTTCTGCCTTTTCTACCGGAGTCGAAATTTCTTTTCCATCCTTTTCCGTAGATTCCTTTTGTTTATTTTCTTCCAAATTTTTCACAATCATTAAACTCGATTCCTGCGTTTTTTTAATATGGAAATCTTCCTTGCGACTTTTAATTTCCAACTCTTCTTTAACTTTCTTAATTTCTCCTTCCTCTATCGCTTGAACTTTAATTTCTGAATCTTCAACGGTGGATTTTTCTATTCCGTCTTTCTTGGATTCATCTCGTTTTTGCTTTTTCTTCTGTTTCAAAGGACTCGAAATTTCCCCTTCTTCTTTTCCCTTCGATATTTTACGTCTATTTTTCCTTTCTTTTGCTGGACTTTCTTTCGGATTTTTTCTTTCCTTCACTGGACTAAAAAGATCTTTCATACATTTCGTCAGTTTCTTCTTCTTTCCTTCAATTTTATTCTGATCCTCTTTTTTAGCCTGGTCCTCTTTTTTATTCAGCTCCTCTTTTTTCGGTTCAAGATGAATATTTTTTCCCGGTTCTAGAGCCTGTCTTTGCACTTCTTTCAACTCTTTCTCCAATTCTTCCTGAAGTTTCTCCTTGGCCTGTCTAGCTACTTTTTCGATGTCGCTTTCTCCCAGTCTGTTCTCCTCCAAAGCCTGCTTCGCAGACTCAATAAATGAATCAAGACTTTGCACATGCTTCACTATATCGTCCG
This sequence comes from Acraspis erinacei, assembly GCA_035041075.1. Classification (NCBI taxonomy): domain Eukaryota; kingdom Metazoa; phylum Arthropoda; class Insecta; order Hymenoptera; family Cynipidae; genus Acraspis; species Acraspis erinacei. Next base: position 16,153,517 of record JAWWLR010000167.1, read on the forward strand.
GATGAACCACAAGTCCAGAATTTAATCTGCTATCCTTATCTGCCTCAGAAAATTGAATCGAATCAACTTTTTCTGGTGCTGTATTTACTTTCACACTTGGTATTTCGCTCTTATTTTGCAATTGAGGTGCAAGCGAACATTCTTTTGTAATTCTTGGACCAATTTCGTCCTTGGATGGCTTTTGAGTTACTTCCGGAACTTCTAGTCTCTTCCTATCAACAACTGGAACTTTATTCGCAGAAAGAGACTCCTCTTCTCTCGTCTGCTTCAATAATTTTGTTATACTTTCGATTTTTCTTCCTTCCTCGACTTTCGATTTATCACTCTTTTTATTATCCTCCCTCTTCTTTTCGGAAACCGGCAGCATTTGAGACACTTTCTTCTCTGTTCTGTGAATCTGAGCCGAATGGAAAACCGAATTTGAAGAGTCCGAGAGCTCTCCCTCCTCCAGGTCCTTCTTCATAAATTTCTTGAATAAATTCGCAAAATTACGATCCCTCGCCACCACCTCATCCTTTTCTCGACTGCTGAACTTGCACTCCCTTTCCCGGCTACTGCTTCGACTCCTCTCATCAAGCTTGCTCAACTCCATCTCCAATCTTGCCTTCTGCATTTCCAGAATCCTCTTCTTCTCCTCCATCCTATGATCGATGTCTTTACTTCGCGCAATCTCCGACGAATTTCCCTCCGTCCTGTCCCTGTAATCCCTAATTGCGACTCGCCGATCCCCACTTTTATGATGCTTGTCATTGCTGTTGCTTCGGCTGCGTCCCGAGCTGAAAACACGCTTACGAAATTCAAGTTCTCGACAATTTTTGTCCTTGCTATTGCTCCGGCTTCGCGAATTCGAACTTCCCTTTCCCTTCCACTTCCCCTTACGTTCACAACTCTTGCTGCGGCTTCTCGGCCTCGCGATTTTCTGTCGCAAATCCGCTTTACGATGGAACCTCTCGTACCGTCCTCGCCCGCGCATATTGAACTCATCCCTAAATCCTCGCTTATTGTCCCTCTTGTCGAAAAACTTGCTGCTTCTTTCCGGACTAAAACTTAACGATCTTCGCGATCTCTTCTGATCGAGTCGCTCCTTCTCGTGCTTCCGCTCGTACTTTTCACGCTCAAACTTCTCAAACTGGTCGCGCTCCTGCTTGTACCACTCCTGATTGAATTTGTCCCTCTCGTGTCGCTCTCGCTCCAGTTTCTCCTTATACTTGTCCTTCTCGTATCGCTCCCTCAAAAATTTATCCTTATAATTATCATTCTCGCTTCTCTCACGCTCGTACTTCTCCTTATCTCGAGCTCTCTTCTCCTCCTCCTTCCTCTTGTCCGCCTCCTTTTTACTCTCATTTCGACTCGCGGACTCACGGGGCGGAATCCCCTCGGAGAGAAGATAGAGCCTCGATGCCAAAATGTTTCGCGTTTCCAAATGCTTCGACTCCTCGGCGGCCTCCTTGGACTTCTTATCGTATTCGAGACGCGAAGGCTCCGGCTCCTCTTTGATCTGCAAAGTTTCGGATCCACAGTTGCCCCAGTCTTCCCGGTAATCGTCGTAAGCTGGATTGTAGAGGGGTTCCATTTTCGGACGCTTGACTGGAATAGATTCTTGATAATCGCGCGATCTTTTCGCAGGTTTATTTACAAAACTGGGTTTATTTTCCTTGTTCTCGAGATTCACTTTTGAAGAACTGGTTGCTCCTCTCGTCTCCTCAAGTCGAAGTCGCTCATTTTCTTGTCTCTCAGCCGCTTCGAGAATTGCTTTCTCCTCCTTTTCCTTTCGTTCGCGCTCGTCCTCTTCCTCGATCCTTCTCCTCAGCCTCTGCGAGAAGAGAGTGTCCCTATTGATTCCATCATCGAACTTTTGCTCCTCGTCTTCTTCTTCTTCCTCCTCCTCCTCCTCTTGGAGGTAGAAATCGGGATTGCAAATGTATTCCGCCTCGTCCTGGTTGTCTGGCGAACGAGGAGTTATGTATTCAGTCTTGAAGTTATTGTGAGAGGGTGGAGGTGATTGGCCATATTCGGGAAGTGGAGGTGGAGGTACGTGGGACTTGAAATCTTCTGGAAGTGGAGGCATTGGAGGCAATGGAGGCTGTGGAGGCAGTGGCACATCAGTCTTGAAATTTGCTGATATTGAGGGCGGTGGTCTTCTTGGATTGAAGACAACACCATCGTTTCCAAAAGTTACTTCGGCAGGTTCACAATTGTACTCGATATTGTGATTGTAATTTGTCTGACGTTTGAATTTTCCTCGTCGAAAGGATGCATCGTCCAGTCTATAATGTAAAATTAAAGAAATTCAATTCAGAATTAATATAAATTTAAATCAGGCCCGTGCCACTCAAAGCTAAAAGTGGGATGACTCTTGACCCGAGAAAAGTAGTACGCGAGCGCGGCGCTCTTTACCTATTGGGATCTGAAGAAGTCGAATACGCCACCTGGTGACAGATTCGGAAAGCCCTCAGTGTAGGTAAATTTTGACGGGAAGTATAGGCGAATATACGAAAATAATTTTTCCAAAGGTTGTACAGTGTTTTTTTACAGTAAAACTGGGGGAAAAAATAAAGTGATAAATGAAACGTTACAAACAAAACAAATAAAACTTTATCAATGGGGTTTTTGCCACGAAAATCGAAGAGCAAAGTGGTTTGTTGCTCTTCTACTGCTCGAAAGCATAAAACTATTCGGTTTTTCCAGTTTCCGAAAGCTGGTGAATCATATAGTAAATTTAGAGCATTTACTGATAGTATGACAGAATAAAATTTTTAAAAATCACGAAATTGAAACGGATTTTCAAGCTTGTTCCACCGGCAATAAAAAAAGATTGAAGAAAAACAGTTATAATCATCATTAAGTATTTATCTGTTTTATTCTTCAATAATTTTTCATCATTCCTAATAAAAATAATAAAAACCGGTTCTAAATAAAAATATTATTTTAGGCACAAATACATCAACATAACCTCAAATCTGAAAAAAGTTACTGCTGATTTATCATTTCAAGCGGATATAAATTAAATTTTGCATTGAAATGTCGATAGTTGATATTACATTTTTAATGTTTATGAGGGGGAAAAATTGAAGAATTTATTATTTAGACAACAACAATAATAATAGAAACTCAAGTTTTCTTTTCCACCTCTTTTCCGCAAAATAGAATGTGTCCTGCGTGTAAAATTCTTTCTCCTTCTACGAAGTTTCTGCATGCCGGTGTAGATTTGTTGAAATTACGAATTTGAGCTATTGTTACTTTCATTTTTAAGGTTTAAGACTAATTTTCAATGTTTTTACATGAGTCTTCTATGAGAAATCTACCTACTGTTGCCGGCCATATTGCTTTTGCCGCTAGTGGCGCCCTCAAGATTTCAGATCCCAATAGAGCCGACTTTGCAAACTTATAAGATTCAAGAAATTTCAAAGGGAGGGAAATTAAAAAAAATATTTTTAAAATTAAAAAATTGTTAATGTCATTGACTTTGCTATACAATTTAAACAATGTTTTTTTTACTAAAAAAAATACTCTATGTACGTATTAATGCGGAATTAATTACTTATTTTCTTAACAAAACCCTCAAAAATTAATTTTATTTATTTGCACTTCATTAACTCATCTTCAAACTATACAGAATTTGTTAAAAATTATCAATAATGTTTATAATAAAAACGCAATAAATAATAAAAACTAAATTAAAAGTTTTACAACTTATTTTCATACATTTTTTTTTAATTTCCCGAAAAAAAATCTTTTTGGGGCAAAATTCAACTCTTTTTTTTAATTTGTCTTTTTGATTTATAAATATTTTTAGTTTTAGCACAATTTTCATTTTTATTGGAAAAAAATTCAACTGTATTTTTCCAAATTTAACAATTTTGTTAAACAGTCATACTTTTTGGTTAAAAATTCGACTATTTATGAAAAAATTAACTTATTGTCTTGTTTAAAATTTAACTAATTCCTAGAAAATTTACTTTTTGTTTAAATTTAATATTTTTGTGTTGAAAAGAGAACTGAAAATCTTTTCTGGGTGAAAATTCAACCATTTTTTCTTTTAGTAAAAATTCATCTTTTTTAAGACAAATTTGATCTTTCTTGGATAAAAATGCAACTATTTGGAAGACATTTCAACTATTTTGTTAAAGTCACACTTTTTGTTTGAAGATTTAACTATTTTGTTGAAAATTTAACGATCTCGTAGAAAATTTACTTTTTATTTCAAATTTATATTTTAGTCTTTAAAAAGAACTAAAATCTTTTCTGGGCGAAAATTCAACTTTAAAAAAATCTGTCGCTTTTTATTAAATATTTATCTGTTTTACTATAAATTTCATATTTCTTGGAAAAAAAACTGCAATCATTTGGTAGAGAAGTCAACCATTTTGTTAAAAATTTATCCTTTTTGTTTAAACAAAAACTCATGTTATTGGATTGAAAATTCAATTTTTTCCGTAGAAACTTTTCTTCGGTTAAAAAATGAACTATTTTGTTGTAATTATTCTTTTTTAATTAAAAATTTAACTACTTGGGGAGATAGAAAAGTGGGATGTGATTATGATGAGTGAAACCTGGGCAGATGAGAAGGACTGGAAGGGGATAAAAAG
>JAWWLR010000167.1:16170761-16183897 GCA_035041075.1 Acraspis erinacei
TTACATTGCAGTGATCGACAAATGTAAAATAATTTATATCTTCATTACATTATTCTTCAAAAGACATAATTTAATCATTTTAAATGAAAATTAACATTTATTGATCATTCTTTTCTGTAGATTCGAGTAAAATAATTATGATCCATAATTCAAAATCTCAGTGCCCTGATAGGCGAGAATAAATCAATGTAAAATGGATAAAAAAGCAATTTGTAAATTATTTTGAAAACTTGGTTCCTATGCTGCGATTTATTTTTTTAAATAAGACCCTTTAGTTCATGTTTAATTTAAAAACAAGTATAGTAAATGTTCCCTTTTCGTCTTAAATCTTAAGCTAAATTTCATAACAAGAGTTATGGTGAAAATCAAATTTTTATATGAAGTCATTAAAATTAATTAAATTTATTTGCAGTGTATAATTTTAGATCATTCTTTTTTTAACTTGAAAATTTAAAAATTGCGCGCCAAGTTCGGCCAACGAATGCGCAATCCTAACGCAAGCGCACTAACTCAGGTGGTTGTTACACGTTGTGACGTCAGTAGTCTGCACGCCGAGGGTCAAACAATAACACCAGTTGTATGGAACGAAACTTATGAAACTTTATTCTTGGTTTATTAATTTGAAAAAAGAATTTTTTATTGTAAGTGCATTTGCATATTCTTTTTTACATGATTGTACAACTTCATGAACATTTGGAAACGTTTCGAAGTTTCAAAAGTTTCAAATATTCAGGCGGGAAAATTTTCAATATTTAAAATATTTAAAAATAAAAAATTAGGAATGTGAGTCAATGAAACGTTTCACTGGATCATGCAAGTTTCATGAGTTTCGGACACATTCGAAAATTTCACAATATATTAAACTCAATTTGAAACATTTTAAAATTTTTCAATCTCAAGTAAAAATATTGCATATTTAACTAAATAAATAAATTTTTAATTAAATACTTGAATTTTCAACACAAAAAAAAACAAATTTTCAAGAAAAATAAATTTTCTAACAAAAAAGTTGAATTTTTAAAAGTAATATCGTTAAATAAATCGTTCAAAGTGGAATATATATAAATTTAAAATATACCTTAATTTTAATCGTGGCCCTGAGAGAAAAATGACATTTTTAAAGTTTTATGAATTTTTTAACAATCCTATGAGATATTATGTCAGCTTGAAACTTTCCAGTTTCAAAATAAATTAAATTAAATAACTTTATAACTTGAAAATAATTTTAAACATTTAAATTTCCCGCCTTTTTCGAAAAGTTACTTAATGTTCCGCATTCCACTTCCGGTTATTTCCCGACTTTCAAACAATTTCGCCGTTCATTCTTTTTTTTTTTTAATTTTACGTTAAATAAAAAGAATTCAAATCTGAATATTATTAAATAAATATTTTAGAGTCGAAAATTTATAAGTATAATGGCGTTTAAACTAATAAGTTAATCCCAGTTATTCAAATTTCTAAATTCAAACCCTCAAAATTCAGCAATTTAAAATTAGAATCATTAGAAACTGGGGGCTCGAATTTTGAAATTAAAAATAATTTGCAATAAGATTGGCTACCTACCGTCCTGAATAAAAAAAATGCTGAATTTGTGATTTAAGACGCATTTGCATCAATTTTTTTTAACTGAATAGCGCTCTGAATAAAAATGACATCCTAAACCTTGTTGCATTTTTAAAAATTTGGATAATATAATTCTTTTTGTTTAAAACGTTTCAGTTTCAAAATCATTTAAATTAAATAACTTAAAAAATGTTTAATGTTAAAATTTGAAAGTGAAACTTCTCGCTATTTTTTGAAAAATTAAAAACTTCGACGTTTATCTTGTACAAACGCGTGATGACTGCTAAGCTTTTTTACTGTAACAAAGTGACATACAAAATAAATAAAAAAGAATACAAAATTGGGACACTAATTTCTCAAGTTCAGGCCTAAAAATTAGAAAAATTAAGAACTAGGCAATGAAAATTGAATTATTTTATTAAATTATTACTGTTTCCAAATATTTGATTGGAAAATTAAAAGATTAAAAATTGTATTTTTTAAAATTAAAATATCTGAAACTGATACATCAGTAATTGAATAATTCCTTTAAGGTCGAATATTTGCAATTTTAGATTTCTGAAATTTAATGTTGCGAGCTAAATACTAAATTTTTCCCTTTCCTAAGTTTTAATTTCGTAATTAAAATTAAAATCGTTGAATTTAGAAAAGTATAGTTTTAATTAACAATTTATATATATATATTTTTTTAAGCTTAATTGACTCAAGATAATTCAAATTTTATAGAGTTTGAGAATAAAAAAGTTTTAATATCACAATTCTTGGTGCCTAATTTTTTTCAAATTCGTATAATTTCAAAATTTCAGTAGTAAACAGTTTTTCATTTATGTTTCCCATTCAAAATTACTTCTCATGTGAAATTTTTTTAATGATTAATTTTTATAGGTTTATAATTGAAACTGTTACATTTTAAAGGGTGAAAATTTATTTTCTAACCCTAGAATATTTGTTTTAATGTTAAATTATAATTTTTTATTCAATAATAATCTAAAATTCTAGAATTTTTAAAGCTTTGGGCTGCTTTGGCTTTGAAGAAATTAATTTTCTTGAATTTTGAATCATCCACTTTTCAAAATTCCAATCTGAAAATATTTCATTTTTGACGTTTCGAAATTGTCTTATTTTCGAAATTTTAATTTTAAATTATTCAATTTCGAATTCTTGAAATAAAAATTAATTTTTTCAATTTAAAAAAAAATTTGAATTAGAAATGATTAAATTTCAACTCCTTTTCAATGAAAATTGCCGATTTCCCCAATTTTCGTCTCAAATTTTGTAATGTTGAGATTTTCTGAATAGAAGTTCTCCAATTCTGAATACTTTCAATTACAAATTATTCAATTTTGAACACTTGTAATAAGAAATAATATTATTATAATTTCTTGAACTTTAAATTATCCAATTTTCAAAATTCTTATTTGAAATTATTCCATTTTTAACGTTTTGAAATTGTCCAATTTTAAAAATTCGAAATAATTATTTTCGAGATTCTTTAATTAAACATAAAATTGCTCAATTTTGAATACTTTCAATTAGAAAAGGTGAAATTTCCACCCCTTTCTAATGAACTTGACTGTTTTTCTAAATTTAGGTCTGAAATAATTTGTCAATTTAGAAAGTTTCTGAATACAATTTTTCCAATTTTAAACACTTTTAATTAATCTGAAAATATTATATTTTTTACTTTTCAAAATTGACCTATTTTCAAAATTTTAATCTGAAATCATTCAATTTCGAAATTCTTTAATTTAAAATAAAAAATTTCAATTTTTATCGCTTTGAAATAGAAATATTAAAATTTCAACTCCTTTCGAATGAAATTGGTCAATTTCTTAAACTATGGTCTGTAATTTTCAAATTTTGAAATTTTCTGAATAAAGTTTTGATATATTTAAACACTTTCAATTACAAATTATTCAATTTTGAACACTTGTAATCAGAAATAATATTATTATAATTTTTTGAATTATAAATTATCCAATTTAAAAATTGTCATCCGAAAATATTCCATTTTTAAAGTTTTGAAATTGTCGAATTTTTAAAATTTAGTATGAATTAAGTTCAATTTTGAACGCTTTGAATTAGAAAAAATTCATACTTTTTAATTAAATGAACCGATTTTTGAAATTTTAGTCCAAAAATGTTCAATTAGTAAAGTTTCGGATTAATACTTTTCCAATTTTACAGACTTTTTATTTCAAATTTTTCAATTCGAAACGCTTTTATTTTGAAATTATGCAAGTTAGATTCCTTTTCATTCCACTCGAAATATTCAAATATTGCCCTTTTCCAAAATGTTACCTAATCTAAAACTATTCGATTTGAAACGTTTTACAATTCAAAATCGATCGATGTACATTCTTATATTTCAAGTACTTTGATTTCGAAATTATTAATTGTTGCTTTAAAAATATTTGAAAGTTAATATTTAAAAACTTGTTTAAAAATCAATTTTGAAATTGTTTATAATTTTAACAATAACAAATAAGACTCAAGAGATATCCAAAGATTTAAAATTATTCAATTTGAAACACTCTTATTTCGAAATTATACAAGATAGATTTGTTTTTATTCCATTCGAAATATTGTCCTTTTTTCAAAATGTTACCTAATATAAATTGTTTGCTTTGGAATGCTTTGAAATTCAAAATCGTTGAATACATATAAAAAAATTTGAAACGCTCTAAATTCGAAATTATTGATTGAAAAAATTCGATACATTTAAATTTGAAATTTCCCGCTTTTTTGAAAAGTTGAAAACTTTGACGTTTGACTTTTCAAAACGCGTTCAAACTGCTAAGCTGTTTTACCCTAACAAATCCACATACAACCATAAAAAATGTCAATCTAATATCTAGTACTGGTGAAAAGTTCACGATAATTTAACAATTAACTTCTTATTAATTTATAAAAAGTAGAATAAAACCTTAAAAAACGATTTGGATGGACAGCAGGTAAAGCAGGTGAACCGCGCATGCGCAAACGCCTCAAGTCAGTGGTTCTCTAACCTCAAAATCGCAAAGCCGGTTAGTCGTTCCTGCCTTCAGAAAAAGAGGAACCCACCGAAAAAACGAGAATTACCCAAAATTACTAGTTCCTCTCAATTTTTTTCTCAACGGAGTCTCTTATTTCCTAAAATATTCGCAGTGGTAAAGCTTCAATTATATTTTTAAGAGGGGGAGAAACACTGAGGTCTGGTCTCTGGTTTAACGCCAGTCAGTTCTCAGTGGTGACGCGCGCCGTTCACTGCGAAGATCGTGTACGTGCTGTGTTTCAATTTTCTCACTTTTCCCCGTGAAAACTCCGTCCAAACTTTTTTACCTGTGTGTTTTTTTTAATTAGTCGTTTTTTAATCGGAATAATCTTGAGCAGTGTTGTTTTCGGTTGTTGAGTGTCGAGGATAATGTGGATTTGAGAATAAGTGCGTGTTCGAACTTGTTTCTTGGAAGGAAAGAGTAGGACAGCCGGTAGCAGTGGAGGGCGCTTTAAACTATGGAGCAGTGATTTTTCAAGGAGAAATCTTCGGAGCCTCTTACCTGAAAACCAAGGTAGGAACGGACTCCACTCACTTTAGAGTCTTTAGGCTCTTTGGAGTTTCAGACCTCTGATTCTCATTCTATTCTTCCAACCGTCGGACCTGTTGATGCAGCGTCCACGTTACTAGGGTTACGGCGTTCGTCGAACTCTGGATGAGCATTTTTTAATACTTTTTTATTTATTTCTCCGATTTAGTCACCCGTGAGTAAGAAAAAACGGCGTGTTTCTGTTCAAAGTTGGTGGGTTAGAATGACACAAATTATGTGTTTTTTTTCTAGTTTTGAAGTAGAACATATGGAAATGGTGTCTTGGATTTCAAAATTTGAATTTTGATCTTCATTTTTTTTATAATTTCAGAGGGTAGGGATTTAGGATTGTTTAAATTCTAGTTCTAATCTAATGTTCTAATCCCACATGCCGATATAACCTCACTTTTTATCCCGATCGTGGGAACCGACTACGTCTATTTCTGTTTTATTTCGCATTTTAAGGGAGAAGGTGGTTACAATTTTTCAGTATGATATTCCAGGGTGGAAATAAATTTTTTTTTTATCTCTTTCTATTAATTTTTATGAATATTTATTAAATTTGTTCTTAAATTCACTGCTCCAAAATTTTCATTTTAGAGCTAATCTATTTGTTTTTAAAAATAAATTTTACGATGATTTTTGTGAATCATTTATTCTTCTGAAATGAAATTTAGAATTTCCAATCTTTTTTATTTTAATATAATAGAGGAATTAATTGTTTTAAATCAAATTAATGCAGGCACTGATATTAAATTCAAATTTCTAATATTTCAAGTAAAAATATATTGCATTTCCAAAAAATTAAATGAATTTCTAACCAAATTGACGAGTTTTTTAACCAAGAAGATGAATTTTCTATAAAAGAAGACGAATTTCAACCAAAAAGTTTAATTTTCATCTAATAATGATGAACTTTCAACAGCAATAAAATATATATTTTAAACTTTTAGCGAAGCATTTGAATTTTCCAACCAAAAAACAAAAATTATTTTAAAAATGTAATAGTTGATATTTTGCCAAAAATATTTTATTTTTAAGTTGAAAATAGTTTGAATTATCCAAAAGACATAATATTTCAATAGAAAAAATTGAATGATGAAAAAACTAAGATTTTGTAGTAAAAAAAACCAAAAAATTTAAACTAAATTATTGAACTTTCAAGAAGAAAAGGCTAATTTTCTGACTTTCTTAGGAATATGTTTCGAAAAAACTGATTTGTGGAAACATACTTATTTTTAAGCCTTCTTGCGTAATTTTTTTACACAATTTGGATTTTTTAAGTTTACGTTTTTTAACAATTTCCTTTCAAAATTTAACAAACAGACATTGAGCTTGGTCAATTTTAAAAAGTTTTTATTTCTCACAAAAAATTATGAAATTATTATGCATACAATATTTTTTTACGTAAGATATTGTCACATCTGTAAAACACTAAAAAAATATTTAACAATTTGATTGAAAATTTATGTAATTTATTGAAAATTCGTCTTTTCAGTTGAAAATGAATGTTTTTGGTTAAATATTCTATTATTCGGATAGAACATTTATCTGTGAAGTTGATAATGTATGTATTATGCTAAAAATTCTTGTTTTGTTGTTAAAAATTAATTTTTTAACTGACAAAATTCACATTTCTGTTAAACATTCACTTGTTTCTTTGAAAATTAAACTTTTTGTTTAAAATGCATTTTTTTGTTGAAAATGCATATTTTTGGATTGAAAATTTAACTCCTTTGTAGAAAAACTAGGTTTATTGACTGGAAAAATCAACGGTTTTAGTAGAAAATTAAGTTTTTTGGTTGAAAATTAATTTTTTATAATAGAAACTTAATTATATCATTTTTTGTTAAAACTGGGTCTTTTTAGTTTAAAGATTCATGTATTTGGTTGAAAAATTATTTATTTTTTAAAAAATTCGAATTTTTTTGTTAGAAAATCAATCTTTTTGGTTGAAAATTCATCATTTTGTTGAAATTTGATGTATTTTATTGAGAATTCATTTTTGCTGTTGTTAAAAATTCATGATTTTTTATTGAAAATGCAACCGTTTTGTAAAAAACTCGTCTTGTTGGATGGAAAATTTTAAATATTCGATTGATAATTCAACTCTTGTGTAGAAAAGTCGTTTCTTTGTTGAAAATTAATTTTTGGTAATACAAATTTAACTATTGCATTTTTAATCAAAAATTGTTCTTTTTTAGTGTAAAAATTGAACTATTAGTTTAAAAATTTATTTTGTTGAAAATTAATAAAATTGGTTCAAAGTTGATGTATTTTATTGAAAATTCGCCTTTTTAGTAGAAAATTAATCTTCTTGGTTTAAAATTCGTCTTTTTAGTTGAAAATTCGACTATTTAGTTGAAAATTTAACTGTTTTGTAGAAAGTACGTCTTTTTGGCTTGTAAATTTAACATTTTGAATGAAATTGTTTTTCTCTAATGACTAAAAAATCTTTTTTGGTTGAAAATTCAACTCTTTTGAAAATAAATTTGTTTTTATTTAAAAATTCATCTTATTTCGGTGTAAATTTCATTTTGTTAAAAATGCATCGGTTTTTTGAAAAAGAATTATTTTTGGTTGAGGATTCCACTATTTTGTTGAAAATTAATTTTTCTTTTTGATCAAATCAACTGTCCTTTATTGAATAAAGCCAAATACATTGGATTGAGAAAATTGAAAATAAAATTGATTCTCTAATTGTTCTATATGTTGAAATAATTATTATAAAATAGATAAATACTATTGATTAGGTGTACATCTCTGGTCACGAGTGTCAATCTCCATGGTATAAATTAGGCCCATTTGCAATGTTTGCATTCTGAACAATGGAGTCGTGTCGAGCCTGGTATCGTTACGTATGCACACGTATTGTTACCACACAGTCAGCAACATGACTCATATCGTAGTTATTGCAAATGATCCTGGAATGTCCGGTCCAATTAAATAGTTTTTGTACTTCTCTCAGCCCTCTCGAAAAACTCGAACTTTTTATACTTTATCATAAAAAAAGTACAAATTTCTAATCCGTTAGTCTATAGTTTTCCACGCCAATGCAACGGTGATCAGTTTTGCAATTGCGACGTTCACACATTAGAGGCTCAGAATTAATTAGTGGGTGTTAGACACTTGTATTTTATGACCTAGTCTAGTTTGTCGAGACCTGAGTGGGAAATATGTCAACTAAACTTCCTCAAAGATAAACAATTCTTTCCGGTTGCTTTGCCACTAAAATTAAATAATTATGTTGAATTGTAGAGTTTTAAACAGATAATTTTTACATGTAGGAATGTCCATTCATTACTTATTTTTAACTATTTTGAGTGATTTTAAGAAATTTTATTTACTTATTTATTATTTTATTACTCTCTGCGGATTACCAAGAACATTTAGGGGATTTCAAGAGATTTTTAAATATTTCAAAATAATTTACGGGATTTTAAAAGATACCCTAATATCTACACAAATTTTAAAGGATGTTAGGACATTTTAATGGAATTTTGACGATCTGAAGGGATTTTAACGGATTTGAAGAGATATCAAAAGATTACGAAAGGTTTCATAGATTTTAACAAATTTTTCGAGATTTTAAGGGATTTCCCTGGATTTTTAGGGATTATAGGAGATTCTTATGGGATTTTAAAGATTTGAAACAATTTTAAGGATTTAAAAAGATTGCAGGGAATTTCTAATTGAGGCTAATTTTGGAAGAGAACTGAAGACGAACTTTAGAAAAAAATATTTCAGGTTAAAATTGTTTATTTAATATTATTTAATTAGAGTGTTATGTTTGTTCTTTCTCTTTCGGGAAAGCTTGCAATTCTAATTTAATCCTAATGTTCTGGGGCTCATTTTATTCCTTGAAAAATTCTAGAAACATTTGTAGAAAATCTTTTAAAGGATAGGATCAATTGATTCCTACTGCAGCATTAGGATTAAATCAGAATTACAATTTTTATGTGATAAGTAAGAAAAAAGTTAGAAATAACTATTGTTAAATAAACAGTTTCAGCCTGGAATATTTTTTTCTAAAGTTCGCCTCCGGTTCAATTCTAAATTTAACTTCAATTAGAGATGAAAATGTTTCACTAGATTTTTAAAATAATTTTTAATAATTCTCGTTTTTGATTTTGAGATAACTTTAGTACATCCGGTACATCCTTAAAAGACCAACTTATCCAAAGAATCCATGGGTTTTAAATTTAAATTTTGTGTTAAATTAAAAAATTGAGTTTGGCGAATTTAATTTTAAATTAAATTAACATTTGTATTTTGTTTATTGTACTTTTAGTATGGCAAATCTTACAATTAGTAGGGAATTTAGGTATTAAAGAACTCTTGTTTTTTTGAAAATTGAAACCTTATGATTAGGAAATATGAACTCAGACACTTGTTTATTATACGAACATGGTTATAACAACACAAATTTATGAGTTTCGTTTAATTAGGCGCAAGTGCTCGTGTAACTAATGCAGACATAGTGCTCTAGGCTTTCTAAACTTAAACTATAAACGCTCATTTAGTGTTTTGAACAGAAATTATAATTTGTTTTCGATATTTCTTGCTTCATTAACTTTCACGTGTAAAGTTTCCTCGATTATTAAATATTGCAAAATGAAAAAAGGGGCACGGAATTTAGGTCAGTTTGTTCAATACAATTCTGAGAAAACCTTTTTTATTTCAAGAAAAAATTCGCATTAATTCTATGCCAAAGAATTACATTTTATATAAACGACTGAGAAAATATTTCAAAATATTTTTGGTCACAGAATGCCAGTTCCGAATGAGAAATTTGATTATAAATTCCTTTTTTTTCCCAAAGTTTTTCTAGCCGACATTTAAAATTTTTGAAATACTGAAATATTAAAACAGGGAGTTTGGGTGGAAGTAAAATTACTTTAATTTATTTAAGAAATCTGCAGATCAATTTTGTATTTAAATTATAAAACGCGCTGCGACTTCTTAAAAATAAAATGACTTCCCTTCCGTTTGCAAGCCGCGCCTCCGTAAATGTTTTATAATGAAAGTAACGGGCCATTTCTAGGTTTGCGTGATCGTTGGTCTATAGGGTTTGTATAATTTCTGGATAAAACTTGGAAGGCAGGAAGAGGAAAATTACTTTCTTTTTGTACATATAAAGAGACATTGCGTAAGATGGGAATGCGAGAGTTTTGTTGGGAGACTTTTTATTCGTACGCATTATCCACTTCCGCGTAATGCATGTAATCGCGATTCTTCTCTGCTCTTCTTATGGCACGATATCTTGCAGAGGCTTCGTCTCGTGTGAAATTATTGATAAGAACGACACTGGGTCAATTTTTTCACAAAGAGAGGCAATATGATTATGAGTGGCTAGATAATTATACGATTAAAAATTAATTTATGAAGGGTGCTAATTGTTTTTAAATCAGAGACTTGAAATATTCAGAAAAAAATTTCTTGAAACAAAAGAACTATTTTGTTGGATATAGTATTTGGTTCAACCAAACACATTTTTATTAATTCAACAAAATATTTGATTGACCCAATAACATTTTTTTGCTGAAGTAAACAAATGCTTTTTTTGCCAAACGATTTGGCTAAAACAACAGCCGAAAAATGTTGTTGCGAAACGAATATTTTGTTGTCCATATAATAACCATATTTTATGGTTGATCCAATAATTTTTTTGGTGATTCAGTCAAATTGTTTTTTAAATTTGCAAAATTATTGTTCGTAGTGTATCATTTAAAACGAGTTTAAGGTATTTTTAAGTCAGAAACATTATTCGAGAATGTGCAGCACATAGTCATAAAACCTGGAAAAGCGCTTCATCATTCGCAATTAGAGTGCAATTAAAATAGATTCTAGTTTTTTTTAAATCTTAAATGTTGTTCGTTTCCTGAGTACACTTTTAAGAGATCTAAAAAATTTTTGTGTAAGAGAAATATTATTTTTATCAAGTACATACATCAATATGGAATTTTACAGATTATTTAGAAAAGTAAACAAAGTGTAAACGTATGATTTAAGAAATGGCACGTTTCTTTTTTTTACGAATATTGAAGATTTTATCGATGTTTTTTTTTTTTTAGTCAACAGTGAGTGTACAAAATTCTTTCTCGTATAATTTGGAACTAGTTTAAGAAACGTATTAATGGCTGAGAACTTTGCAGTCATAAAAATCGAAAGGCTGCTTATTCTTAGCTAGCCTCAAATAATTAAAATGGATTATGGCGTTCAACTGTTCATTCATCTGGAAAGCCTATTCCTCTTTTTCCCCTATTTTTCTTAAAATCCCCTATAATCCCTATATTTGCGAATTTTTTTCAGACCCCCCCCCCATTTTTTAAAGCTGCGATTAATTTTTCTAATAGAAACCTATTATATTGAAAAAAGCGCGCCACAATCTATATTTGTGTTATAACAAATGCAAATGCAAATGTTTCAGGTGTTTCTTTAATATAATTTAGGTCATAAAGACACAAGAAAAAAGAGCAGACATCTTCAAACAAAATATATTTTTATATTCTACTATATTTTCTTAAGTGTTTTTTACCTAAATAATATTAACGAAATACGTGAAACTCGAAATTCCATCAATTTTTTACCAAAACGAGTTTTACCGTGGATTTGCAATTTAAATAAAAAATGAGAAAAACTTTTTTTTTTTTAATTTTATGTGGCTTTGGGTACCGAAATTTAAGTACAAATAGCCGGATATTTTCGGTTCAATTAGAGCTGGAAAATGTTAATTTAATTCAAAATTGTTTTTAATTAAAAATTATTTAATAGATTTAATTAATTTAATTTTAATAAATACTATTTCTTACGAATTAACAAAGTAGATCAACTTTCTACGAAGTATTTGGATTTCCCAAAAAAATAAAATGAATTCTCAACAAAAACTATAATAGTTGATATATCAGCTACAACAATAAATTTCAGTAATTGAAGACAACAAATTTTATGCAAAATGTAGAATTTTTGCACTGCAAAAAGATATTTCTACCAGAACTTTTGAATTTTCAAACAAAACATTAATTTTAAATAATAAAAAAGTACAAATTTTCAAAATAGCAGTTGAATTTACAGTTAAAGAATTAATTTTTAAACAAATTATTAAACCAAAGAATTTAATTTTCAATCTAAAATCCAGAAAAAATCGAATAGTTGATATTTCAAACGAGAAAAGTTTTTTTCATTTTCAATAAAAAATTGTTAAGTTAAACCAAAAGTGATGAAATTTCGAGACGACTGAAAAATTCCGAAGAATAAAATTCCCGAATAATAAAATTCTCGAATAATAAAAATTCCGAATTATAAAATTCCCGAATAATATTATTCCCGGAAGTTAATAATATTACCGAATTGCAAAATTCTCGAATAATAAAGTTCCCGAGAGAAATTTGCAGAATTATAAAATATTTCTGGGTGACGATTTTTTTTAGTGCGCATAGTATTAAAAAAAATACAAAAAAGTTTGCAAAAATCGAATTTTAAATTTATATATCCATATTCGAAAATCGTTTTAACGTATAATGAAAACAGTGGGTGCTTTTTTTGGGTCCATGGGACAAATTTGGTCAAATTTAGAAGGTGTAAACAAATCCAATTTTCAAATTTGAAAAATGAGAATTTAGCTTACAGCTATTAGGTTAAATTTAACCAAATTTGCACCTCGACCCCAAAAAAAACTCTTTCTCCGTTTTCATCGTACCTTATATCGATTTTCAAAAATATATATTTAAATTTAAAATTCGTTTTTTGTGAACGCTTTTTGTAATTTTTAAATACTATGCACTTTAAAAAAATGCGTCCTCCAGAAATATTTTATTAAAAATGTTATTTTAAATGCAAAAAATAACTTTAGAAATTTTAAACATTTACAATTATTTTAAAAAATTCATTATTATATTTGTAATCAATAAAATATATTTATGAAAAATTTTAATTCGGATATTTTATAATTCGGCAATTTTCTGTTGGGAATTTTCCAATTCGGTAATGTTCTTAACTGCCGGGAATTTT
>JAWWLR010000167.1:16228053-16239721 GCA_035041075.1 Acraspis erinacei
GAGAGCTAAGAAACATTCTGTAAAATCGAAATCAACATTTAAAGATAAAACAGAAGTCCACGCCTGACCTGAGGTGTTTCTGATTTGAGGCTAAAAGAGTGCTATGAGAAAAATTTATCCAGTTCCGAGGAATAGATTGTTGAAGGTGATATCTGAAAGTGACAGAAACATAAAACTGGAACAGGTTCGGCTGTGGATCACGATAATAAATGCAATTTTCAGTTTAAAAAAACGTACTCCCGGGATATTGATGTACGCAGTTTCAAGTTCATAATTCAAGAATTTGCAGATTAAAATTTAATGAGTTTTGAAAATCGTCGTTAAGTAGCGAATAAAAATGTAATTTTCAATGAAAAAAAAAAAATAATTTGCTTCTGAGAGATGGTGCTGATTAAGAATAAAAAAAATTCCATACAAATTTTGGTTTCGAAAATGAAGATTTAAGGTTTTAGGGAAATAATTATATTGCAGGGCTTTGTCTTGGAAAAAAGTATTTTATTATTTAACTGTAATAAAAAACTTTTAGGAAGATTAATATCAAAAAGTGGCCAAGCAGAAAAAAGAAATAAAAATGTCTACAAAGACAATCCTTTATTAAAAATTTTTATTTTTTGTAATTTAGTAATGAGTCTTATATTAACATATATGATTGAAGAGAGCCTTAATTTCTTTACGTTTCGATTTAAGGCAATCAAACCCGCATTTGCATGTTAAACCCGCATTTGCACGTCACCTTAACGAATAAAAAAAGGGAAATGAATAATTACAAACTTTTTTTTTATTCTTTGCGATAATTAAACAAAAATAACAGCCTAAACGCGAAAATGATATTTTTTTTACATTGCTAGAAAACAATAAGCATAATAAACTATAAAACAATGCCTCATTCGAAATTAGTAATTATAAATAGAAACAGTTATGGGTGATTGCCAAAAAGTAGACCACTTTAGACAATCAGATTTTCGTAAACAAAAAAAATTCGTGAGCAGAAAATTAACATTTTTAACCCATATTATGAATAGTTGTAATAAATATTTTCCATTTTTATCCTTAAATATCAATTAACTTTTGAAGCAGGTTTTAACCGAAAAAATTTATTATTTATTGGAAAATTGTAAAATGACGGCGACTTAAGTGTTTCACGTTTTGGCAATCACCCTTATCGATATTTTTGAATTGCCTATCTTTTTACTATGTTAAAAATTAGATCCCGAACAAATCTTTTTAATCCAAGTTGTATTTGACGTTTTGAGAATTTTCTATGCAATCTGAAATAAATTTGAAAAAGTATTTTTTTAAACAGCCAACATCCAACATTTTTATTTCAGCTGTATAAAATCTTTGTTTTAACGATTTAAAAATGGGATTTGTTAATGATAATAGTGAAAATGGATTATGCTGCAAATCCCTATTTTAAAGATTTTTAATTATATTTTGGCCAGATTCGAATGTCGATAAAAGGAATTTATTGTACCGGCGCAGTATTGCGATAAGACCCAAAAACTAATTCGTGCTTTTTTTCATAAAAAATTATTTATTTTATTTTTTAATCTGTTAAAAAAAATATATAACTATTTTAGAATATTTATTTTAAATCTTAACTTATTTTATCTTTATCTGTTACAGGTGAGTCCATGTAACTTTCTCGTAATTTGGATTTTTGTAAGTACAAAATAATTAGGAAATTTAAATTTTCAGTAACGTTTTTTATATTATATCTACATAATAATTCATTAAAATTTTGATCAATTCCATAATCGACAAATAATTATTAGCATTACTTATTTTTAAACTTTTGACTTCAAATAAAAAATTTCAATTAAAAAACTTGGAAATTTCACTGGTTTCGCGTAATTTCGTTAGATTTCAAAACATTTCAAGGGATTTTAGAGGATTTTTAAAATTCCCAAACATTTCCCGGCATTTTCAGAGATTCCGAAGGATATAAAAATATTTCAAAAATTTCAAGGGGTTTAAAAAAAAGTTGTCGGATTTGCAAGGATAATGGGTTTCTAGAGAAATCTGGAGAATATATTTAATAAAATAAAATATGAAGAGATTCCTACCGATTTCAAATATTTCAAGTGATTCTCAATTATTTGATGGAATTTCACCAAATTTAAAGAATTTTATTGAATCTGCAGGGATTTCAAAGATTCGAAGATTTCTAGCGTTTTGAACGAATTTTTAAAGATTTTTATAATCAAGGGATTTCAAATCATTTCTACGGATTTAAAAAATTTACAGAGATATAAAGGAATTAAAAAGTTTGTAAGATTAAATTTTGTTATAAAATTATTTTAAAAGGTTCCAAAGAATTTCAAAAGAATTCGAAAATTGCAAGGGAAGTCAAACCATTTTGTAGGATTTTCAAAGATTAGGAAATAGATTTAATTTATTTTCAGGGACTTTAAATAATTTCTACAGATTTCTAAGGATTGTAGCATTCTTTTTTAAATGATTTTAATGGATTTCAAAATATTTTAAAGGTATCAAGGGATTTCAAGAGACTCCTTGGGATTTTCTTGTATTTTATTAAAATTACAAGATCACTGCTTTTTCAGTTAAAATACGGATATCATAGATATTCTGTAAATACTACCGAATGTGCTCTAGAGTTTATAGAATTTTCAGTTATTTAATAAATGTATGGATATTTTCTGTAACAGTTAATGAATTTTGCTGTCAAGTTAACATCTTCAAAACTGTAATCTCTCGTAAAAATGTGCGAAAATTTTACAAAAAGTAATCATACTTTCGTGAAATTATTGAAAATTCTGTAAACTCTGCAGAAAATTCTATAATCTTTACAGAAAAGCTGCCACGAAAAAAATTGTAGGAAAATCATGATAGGCTTATACTTCTTTAAGGATTTTAATAAAAGGCTTTTAGGAATACAAAAAAATTTCAAGAAAGAAAAACACCGTTCTTAACAATTGAAATATTAAAATTAAAATAATTTTATAAAATCTTTAATACAATATAAAATTAGATTTGTCCTATAAAGTCTTTCTTGAACTAATAAAAAAACGTATCTGGCATTTTTAAACAATTTAAAAATTAAAATATTTCTTACAAAAATGTGCGATGTTCTTTTAGAGAATCTTGGAGCCGATAAAATGTGTTTTAAAAAGAGTGGCACTAACGTGGTTTTGTGAAAAAGTCCTTCAAGCATTGGGAATGGTTAAACGTTGATACGCACGAAAAACACATAATTTGACATTAATATTTTTCTTTAAAAACCATTATTTTACTATTTATCGTGATTTTCAAAAGATTATAAACTTAAATGGATTTATTTGGAAGCAAAAATTAACTTTTACGTGGAATATTTACTATTTAGAAGTCGGATCTAAAAGTTAGGTTAGAATTCGTATTCAAATTCTAATCGTCCATTATTTGCATAATTTGGATAAAATTGGTATATTATTATTATTATTATTGTATATATTAATTAAAATTTAGTTAAGCTTACAATGGATTGAAACTTACATGAAATAGTGAAATAATTGTGTTTTTTGTTAAATCTATTTGACAAAAATGTGTTCTTTCACTGTATAAGGTGGAAATTCTATCTAAAACTATTTGTTTTTTATGAAGATTTTTTTTTAGTATTCAATCATTGTTTTATACTTCACAAAAAATCGTAAAAACACTTTTATGAAAAAATTCATACACATATTTAAAATAGTACCTACTCTTTCTAGTTCCAGTTTTCGGCACCAGGTGGCGAAATGCTAGAACAGTATTCCCAATAAGCTCAAATTTGTTTTGAATATGCCGCTGAAAGTAACTGGCGTCTCTCGTATAGCGCAGGCGTATGTACGCTGCTGCTGCCATGACGCCGTGATTCTCGCTCATTTCGCGGTTTTCCATTTGTGACTTAGTGGATGCTGACTTCAATTTATTTCAAGTTAAATCATTTCGTTCATTGATATTATTTTGGTGTCTATTTCTATTGTTTAAAGAGAACTGGGAAATTTTCCTTCAGCAAAGTTAGGTTAAGTAAAATGTATTTCCAGAAAAATTAAACATCTTCAAGGCATCATATTTCTGGTATTTTTCCATGTATTTAATAATTTATTATTTGATTTCAATAAAATGTTGGGATGATTTTCAGCAAGAGAGTTTCCTTTCTGTAGCAGCCCCCTTAGAAGCAAAAATCGGTTCCAAACAAAACCCCAGTTCTTCCTGTGCAACTTTCTCTAAAACTTTTTTCGCGACTAAACCAGTGGCTAAGAATAACTGGATTTAGAATTAGCCGTACATAATAAAGCCTCGCATAAGACGAGGTTGAACGAGAGGAGACGCATGCATTTATTAAAAATTAAAATCACAATGGCCTCTCGGCTGCATGCTTTCGTTCGGCCGTCGGCTGTTTGCGCGAGAAGAGAGCACCGCGTTTTGCACGAGGGACCCTACAAACCAGATTTTTCTCTTCTTTTTTTTTTTTTTAATACCTTCCACTTCTCGTACACTATCTAGGGTAAAGAATCGAAGGAGAAATTCTCGTACATGGTACACGCCACCTATACATATTTTCAATCGTAAGAAGGAGCAACTCGTATTATACAATTGAATCGGGCTCCTTGTAGGCTTGAGTCTCGTGCAAGCGTGAATGCGATCTTGCGCACGTGTAGTATCTGCTATGCCTATGGCTATGCCATTCGAATTGTACTCGTATAAGCTGCCAAACAAAGCAAAATAATTCCGGCATCAGAGCCGAGGAGTGCCTCCAGTGGCTTCATTCTAAAACTCGAATGAAAAGGTTTTCCAATTGAGAAAATTTCACTGAAAGGATACCTAAAAGTCTCACAACAAATTTTAGATTTATATGCATACTCGACAATTTTTCAATTATAGAGTATGGGCGTAAACAATGGACAATAGATTTCTATTAATTGGTTACTTTATTTAATTTATCATGTTGTAAAATGTTTCTTATTTGAACTTTACACTTAAAAACTAATAGAATTTATGTTTATATAGGAAAAATTTTTATATTTTATTATTTACAATTGAAAATTACTGCCAAAATTTTTTTTAATTTGTTTAAAGTGCAAATATTTATCTTTTCTAATAAATTATCCATATACGGTATATGAAATTTAATATAGATAGTCTCTTAATGGCGATTTCGTATACTGAGGTTTTTAGTTTAATCTACAAATGTATATTAAATGTATATTAAAATTGCAAACATTGTTAAAAGTGTATATACAGATTGGCTGCTGGATCGGCAAACCGGGAATTTTTACAAGAAAAATCTATCTAATAACTTGCAGGATGGCGCTGCTGGACTGGAAATCCGGAATTTTTATAAGACAGAGAAAAACCGGGAAATGGCAGGGAATTAATTTTTTTTCCCGGGAATTTGGCAAGTTTTTATGAACAAATTCAATCCAAGTTAGATTCCAAAAGTTTTTAAAATAATCAGTTGAATTTTTATCTTTTTCAGTTATATAATTCAGTTTACATTACGCAATTCGAAAATCTTTCACGTAGAAATTTTTCATTTTTAATTTTAATTTTTAAGCGTACATTTTTCATTTGAAAGAATTTTAAAATGAAGTTTTAAAGACTTAAGAAAGTAAAAATTATTAGCGCTTGAAATCTAAAATTTTGAATTTTAGAAAACCTTTTTAGTTGATCAAGTATGAATTTAAATTATAATGCTTTTTAAAATTGAACATTACTTTAAGGATTAACAAGTGAATATATTATTGTTCATGTAAAATCAGTAATTAGAGATCAAATATTCAAAACTGGATAAAAAAATAAACTTTAAAAAATCCTATTTTAATTGTTCTATTTCAAACAATTTAATTTACATGTAAAATTGTTGAATTTCCTTGAAAAAAATCGACTAAGTTGAAGAGATTTTCAAAAGGTTTGAAAAAATTTACCTAATTAAAAAGAATAAAAAACATTTTCTTAAGATTCCTAGAAAAATTGAAAATGACTATTTTCATCAATTAATTTTAAGAGAATAATTTTAAAAATTTAAAAAGATTTTCAAAATTGTCCAAAATGAATCCAGAAGATTTTAAGGAAATAGTTTTTAGTTTGCCACAATTTTATGAAATCGTTTTAAAAGATGTTTAGAAGTTCTCGAAATATTTTTTAAATAATTTAAAATTTGAATAAATGTAAAATAGCCTGTAAGTGTTTAAAGATTTTGAATATTTTTTTATGTATTTTAAAATTACTACGGATTTAAAATTAAAATAATTTTATTTTAATTTAAGAAGTTTTCAGTATATAAAAAAATTTAATCGTTCAATTTTTCATATTTTTAGCTTAAATGTGCTTAAAATGATTGCAACTTAGATTTTATTATTTAAAATCGAATTTTTGTTAGCTTTAGAGTTCGAATTGTTGTATTTCATTAACTGTGAAAAATGTTTGCGAACCGTGAAAAAACCGGGATTTTTTATGTGATTAAAACGGCCACCCTGCACTTGTAATCTCACAAATTTCGTATCAAATGATAAAATGCAATTTAAATTGTTTTATTTTAGCTATGTTTATTGTCAAATTCATTTGTTAACATAGAATAAGACTTAAGCAATTAGAAATTAAAATCGTTTGAAATTGAAAATTTGGGATAAAAAACATTTTGAGTTGGTCAACTATAAATATAAATTAATTAATTATTTTTTAAATTGAACTGTACCAGTCTTATAAATTGAACAATAATAGATTTTACAAGATTGTTCGGAATCTGTTCAAAATTAAACAATTTATTCATTTTAACGTTAAAAATTGAATAGGTAGTTAAAATAGTTAAATTTTCAAACAAAGAGATGAACTTTCAACTAGAATTATGAATCTTCAACCAATAAAGATGAATTCGCAATGAAAGATAATACTTGATATTTCTTCTAAAATTTTTTTGTTTTTAATAAAAAACATTTAAATTCTACAATAAAAAACGAATTTGAAGATAGTAGTTGAATCTTAAACCAAAAAAGATTAATTTTTTACGGAACAGTAGAATTTTTAACTAAAAAGAATTAAATTTGTACCAAAACAGATGTATTTTCAGACTAAAAAGGCAAAATTATAACCAAATACAAGAATATAAAACCAAATAGGTGAACTTTCAACCAAAAATATCAATTTCAACCAAAAATAAAGTTCCAATCACGAAAATTATTATTATTTTCACCAAAAATTTTTAAATTAGCAAATAATACAATTTTCGGCAGTTTATGATATTACTGAATTGGAAAATTTCCGAAAAAAATAATAGAAAATTCCTGAAATAAAATTGCCAATATTATAATGTAGGCAATTTGATTTTTCGCGATCTTTCAATCGTTCCGCTAAATTTGGACTTTGAAGTTTATAACTCTAATTGTTTTATTTAAAAAAAAAAAATGAAAGTGTTGAATTTTTATTTTTTCTAACTTAAAATTGCTTAAAATGATATAATTTTTAACATTTACAAAACTGATTAATTCTTAAATTTAGAGTGTGAAAATTATAACGTTAATTTTTGTTTTTTAACCAGTAATATTTAATGGGACAATTTATATTCTATTCATTATTTTTATTTTGTTAAATTGTAATCAATTTTGTGTACAATTTTTAATTTTTTACACCTGTTATTAAAAGATCGAGTCAGGTCGTTGGCTCGAGATTCTTCTTGGACGCAATAATTCGTGAACTAACGCAATTGACCTCGTAGACTTAACACCAATTGACCAAGCGAACTTGGCTGCGCCATCGCGTTTTTACTCAGAAAAAAATAATACGATATACGTAGAACGAGTCACAATAACCTCGATTGAAAATCATTAAAAGTCGCTACAAAAACGTCAAGTGTCCATACGTTTTCTTAGGAAGTATCTGGGGAATCCTGCCACTACTTTTTGTTACGGAATTGTCTTTTTGCTGTGTCTCCATTCATGGATACTTAAAGAGAGAATTTAAACTGATGAAGAAA
Organism: Acraspis erinacei; assembly: GCA_035041075.1. NCBI lineage: Eukaryota > Metazoa > Arthropoda > Insecta > Hymenoptera > Cynipidae > Acraspis > Acraspis erinacei. The sequence goes on from JAWWLR010000167.1 coordinate 16,236,005, forward strand.
GTAGAACAGAAGCAAAGATAATTGAAGAAGAAAGAAATAAAAATGAAAATTGTCCGATGATTAAAATATTTCTTCCTTTGATACCAATAATTACTATATTATTATAAACCTACGGTACATCATTACGCTTCTAACATTTTTTATAGTTGAAAATTTGCGCATAAATCTTTTGAATTATACCTAAAGTCTAAAGTCTAAAGGTGTGGTCTAGTCTAAGGATACTTTATTTTCTTTAGACTGAAAATAAAATAAAATTCTTTTAAACGACCTCCACTGTTTCAAAGGGGTTTCATGCTGTGGGTTTTCTTTTATGCAAACTATACAAAGCGAGGATAATCCTTTTCATGGGAAATATTGTTATACCTGCGTCCTTGCAGAGAATTTTTTGAGTGTTCACGATGTCATAGTTCATCATTATGATTATAATTTATGATCTCTCTATATTCAACTGTCAAAAACATGAGCAGAAGTTCCGGTATAGTATGATTCACAATCAGAAATACAGCTTAATGGTTTTTTTGTTCTTGTCAAGGGAAACAAAGAACAAGTGTTTTGAGTACCACCATGCTACTCATATTTTGCAACACAATGCTCTAAGTATTTCGGAGTGCACGAGTCTAACATTACTATGGGATATTTTTTAAGTCGGTGCACTTGGGTTGCACCTTGGATGTGCAGCTCATCGATATTCCATGCCGGCAATTGTTTTCAAGACAAAGAAGCACACGACCAAACTTTAGGGTGACAAGCGCCACCAGTAGATTTCATTTTAAATTAGAATGAACAGTATTGATCCAAGCATTAAATTTTTCTCTAGAGTGTTAAATCTCTTCTACACAATGTTGTTCTGTAAGGTTTGTCTAGGTTTCCTGTAAAATATGATTAAAAGAGTCAGTTTAAAGCTTTAATGAATCTTTAAAAGTTGTTTACAAAAGTTGTTGTTCTGATATGGTATCCTTTGTATTTGGTTGTGCTTTTCGATATAGTAATGAATATATTTGATTGACTTCTTGTTAATATTGTTTTGTTATACTGAGTGCATCTAATTCATGTTCCGAATATTCCATGCATGTTTTGATTTCTTTAACAGAAGCGATCATACTTAGGTTGCTTGCATTAGTTCAGTTTTTTTGCTGAATTTCCTTGCAATTTGGTAATTGGATATCAACCTTGAAAAATGTTGATCTGTGTTTACAATCGTCTTAAATTTCTTTTAGACGTGGTTTCCAAGATATACTGAAAACATAAGAGCTACAAGACTGTTAACTAAGATCAGCATATTTAAGATTATAAGCAAAATTTGAAAGCTGTTCACGGAAAAACTAAAGACAAGCAGCACGAGTAGATTTCACTTAAAATTAGAATGAACATTATTAATTGAAGCATTACATTTTTCTCAAAAGTTTTAGATCTCTTCTACACTATGTTGTTCTGTAAGGATTGTCTGGGTTTACTGTAAAATATGATTAAAAGAGACAGTTTAAAGCTTTAATGAAGCTTTAAAAGTTTTTTTACAGATTATATGGTATCATCTCTATTTGTTGAATTATTGTTAATATTGTTTTGTTCTACTAAGCAGTCTTATATATAATTGCTGTTCGAAATGATATCTATCCTCAAATATGGATTTCTACGCTAGGTTTTCAAGTTTTGATTTCATAAACAGAGGCGATCATACTTAGGCTGCTTGCTTTAGTTTAGTAGTTCGCTGCACTTCCTTACAATTTGGTATTTGGATATCAACATTGAACAATGTTGGTCTGTGTTTAGAATCGTCTTAAATTTCTTTTAGACGTGGTTTCCAAGTTAGATTGATGACATAAGGGCTACAAGACTGATAACTATAATATAATAGCATCTTTAGCATTATAAACTATATTTAAAAGCTGTTCACGGAAAAAGTAAAGACAAGCAGTACGAGTAGATTTCACTTAAAATTAGAATGAACAGTATTAATTCAAGCATTACATTTTTCTGAAAAGGTTTTGTCTGGGTTTACTGTAAAATATGGTATCCTTTGTATTTGTTTGTGTTTTTCCCTATAGTAATGAATATATTTTGTTGAATTGTTGTTAATATTGTTTTGTTCTACTAAGCAGTCTTATATATAATTGGTGTTCGAAATGATATCTATCCTCAAAGATGGATTTCTACACTAGGTTTGCAAGTTTTTATTTCATAAACCGAGGCGATCATACTTAGGCAGCTTGCTTTAGTTTATTTGTTTGCTGCACTTCCTTACAATTTGGTATTTGGATATCAACCTTGAAAAATCTTGTTCTGTGTTTACAATCGTCTTAAATTTCTTTTGGACGTGGTGTCCAAGTTAGATTGAAGACATAAGAGCTATAAGACTGTTAACTAAGATCAGGATCTTTAGCATTATAAACAGAATTTGAAGGCTATTCACGGAGAAAGTGTCTCCAACCATGGGAGTGAATGCACCTAAAGAAGCTCCATTGAGGTCTGGTGCTGGCATTATGTTTCCGCAAAAGAGAGCTCCTCTCTTTCTTCTTGCTCGCTTTTAGTCTATGGCGGTTCGTTTTATTATTCAGTCGGCCTTCAGAAACGTCTCCAAAGACTCCACTCAAGGACAATTGCTCATAAAATGGGGTTGTTGCTCCATAGCCATATGGTGTAAAGTCATACGCACGTATGCACCACAATCTATATGGCTATACTTATGCACCAGAGCATATTCTCGGGTCTCTATATCCTGTATCTCAGTGCAAGGCGGGTTGCCAGGCATAGAACCGTGGGGTACACATCATTTGCACTACCTCAACGTGAAGCAAAGGGGCTTCCCCGCAAGTCAAATGGCGAAGAAATAGCCTCGGGGAAACTTTCAATGTACAGACTTTACAGTTTACACCCACGTGCTGCCTTATTTTTAACTTTTCTTCTTTGTTTCTTTTTTGCTCCCTTGTGTCTGGGGGCTGCAACTAAGTTCATACTTTCGCGAAAAAGTTGCCATAAATTTCAGCCAGTTTACATTTTCCCACATTGTTGAAATAGGAAAATGATTTATTTCAGGAGAAGTCTGGAGGATTTTTGTTTTACGGTTCTCTCTCCACTGCCGAGGGAAGGAAAATTAGAATCTAAGGTATCCAATATAAATTTTTAATATTTTTACTTGAAGATATTGAAAAACTATTTAATTCGGAACATTCTGACTTTCACACTGTTCATATATTACAGCTTTCTATTATATATAAATAAAATGTGTGTCTATAACTTGAACGGATTTAGAGGTTAAACATAAATTACAAATGGTTTAATATTTTAATTTTCAACAAAATAATTAAATTTTGAACATAATATTTGAACTTTTAACCTAAAAAGAAAAATTCCCAACAACGAAGTTTTTTAGTTTATATTTGAATGCATTTTTATCTAAAAAACATACAATTTTGAACTAAGAACATTATTTTTTACTAAAAAAAGAACAATTTTCTACATGAAATGATCAATCTTTAAAAAATGGAAAAAGTTACATTTTCAGTTTAAAAAATAATTTGAAACAAAAAAAGGGTTTTTTGACTAAACAGTTAAATTTTCAACCAAAGGCATAAGCCTTCAATAAAAAAAATGTTAACAAAGTTTTTTTAACTTTTACCCAAGTAGTTAAATTATCAGTTTAAAAAACGCAGTGTCTCGTCATCCCGAAATTCGGGACGACTAGTCGAATATGTTTCATTAGCTGGGCTAGTCGTCCCG
>JAWWLR010000167.1:16248464-16260871 GCA_035041075.1 Acraspis erinacei
GCTTTTTAGTATTATACTCAAAGGAGACCAGGCAAATTCTATAATTAATATTCTCCATTCTTTGAGAAAAATTTTTCATTTTTTTTTAACTTTGCTTGCTTTGGTCATTTCAAAGATATTAAGATGTATTTTTAGAAATTATTCATAGTCATACGCAGTTTAAAAAAAAAAGTTGAATGAAACATTTTAACAAATATTTGAACTTTTAAAAACAAATGTTAAAACTTAATTCTTGAAAAAAACTCCACTTTTGATTTTCTTTAAATTCTTTTTTAAATATAGTTTACAATTTACATTAAAAGCTCTGTAAAGATCGAATTTTCCGTATTTTTAAACTTATTTTCAATTTTTAATTAGCTTGATCTAATAATTAATTCAAGCAGACAAATATAATTTTTTATGCAATTGAGTATTATTTTAAACAATATTGTCTTTCAATAATGCTAGAAAGTTGCGGTTTTTTCTTAAATACTTAGACTTCGTCCACTGTTCAAGTAGTTGAAGATACTAATTAATCCAAGTTTCAACTCGATTCATCTAATATTGACGATTCTGAATACAAATTTTAAAAACGTATTTTTTCTTATAAATACGTGCTAAACTTTAAGATTCGACATGGAATTGTTTATTTCACAAATGGTCTAGGCATTGTTTAAAAGTTTGTTAAAACAAATCCATTCTGTATTAGTCTAAATCCAACATTAATTGAAAGGTCGGGAACCACAAGGAGGGAAGCCTTATGAGGAAAATTTTCAGGAGAACAAAGAAAACTATTCCTTTTCAACCCCCCTCCACACACTTACTTAACGGTAGGAGGAGGACCTACCTACATTATTGCATTAAATTTAAAAAAAGGAACCGCTGTACCATCACGTCCACGTCGTAGTTCTGGGTTAGGCTGAGAGTGTTACAAGAGTAGGAATTAGGTAAAACAATTCCTAACTTTCATATTTCGCAAAAACATATCGTCAATAATAATTTAATATATTTAGAGATCGAAAAAAAGCAATTGTCATGAAATATCCGGAATGAGATGTGAACAATTTCATTAGGAATTTTCATGAAAATTCTTTTCGTAAAACCTAAATGCGTCTGCCGATATTTCTTATTTTCATAAATTAATTTTGGAATTTTGTGAACCAACAATTTTATTGGGTTCTTATGTTACTACAAAAGTCCATCCCTATACAGTTAAAATAAATTAAATAAATCGTAGATTGCAACGGAAAGAGTCAACAAATATTGGAGGAAATTTCCCCCAAGTTTAACTAATCACCAACATGTTATGACTGAAATATATTTTAGAATATATCAAATGCAAGAGAAAATGAAGGGTGGAATCTCATTTTGTAATAAGAAACATATTTGAAGATCATTCTTCTTTGCTTAGGCAATTTTGCAAAAATCAGTACAGATGGTTTGCAAGGATTTATTCAAGAAAGTTGTTTCTGATGGAGTTTGCAAAAAATTTGCAAATCCCAGTTTTTAACTTATGAGATTTATAGGGATCCGGTAAAACACACTTATGAAACCTCTGAATAAATAATGGAAATACGAAAAGATGTCCAATGTATTTTTGCATCACTCTAATAAACATTTTGTATCTTTTTTGGTTGAAAGTTCTATTATTTGGTTGAAAATTAACTTTTTTTGTTTAGAATTCATATTTTGTGTTTGAAAATTCAACTATATTTTGTTTAATTTCAGCTATATTGTGTAAAATGCAATATATAAAGATTTAAGGCGTTTCAAATTGAACTCAATATTGCATCTGCGAAACTTTTATTTTTTTAAAGTTTACTTTCCTATTATATCTCCTTTTTCGTGAAATATCACCCTATTACCCTGGGTTTGACAGCAATTTAAGCTGTGAAGACTGAATTTATTTTTTTATCAAAAAATTCTAAAATTTGTAATGCTCATAATTTTGTGAATATTCAAGAGATTTTAATTATCGTATACTTTAAAAAGAATTATGTGTGTTTCTCGAAGTAATATAATAATAACTCTGCCACAAATTAGTCACCGCTGGATTGTACGATTGATTAAATGCTCAGTAAATTTTAGAATTGCGTCGACAAGCCTACAAAATAAAGCGGTTACAATCAATACGCGAGAAGATAAAAAATATGAATATCTAGAATAGTATAAATACATAAAACATTAAGCTAATAATTAGTTACGCTGTTCTCAACATTCAGAGCTAATCTTTTTTCCAGCTTAAAAAAAATGAAGAACCTTTATACTTTGATGTTTACCTTTATCCTTATTCTGAAATCTATTAGTAAGTAGAATAAATTATTTAACAAACATCATAGAGTATCACCTGTGTCATTTTTTTAAATTGTAGCCTTTTCATCTCATGTCAAATGAAAAACTAAAATTCGGTTCAAAACTGCAATTTAAAATTACTTGAAATTAATCTGCGCGAGATCAAATAAGTTTAAATTTTTTGAGACCGGGAAAAAGCCGGAAAATGAAAGTGAATTTATGTCCTAGTCGAGAATTTTTTTAATTCTTATAGCTTGAGTAGAGAAAATATCATAAATATTCATTATAAATCAATATTACAAATAAATATTTAATCAAGACTCCCAGTGGGATATATTACAATTTTAAACGCTTCGCTGCATGTCCTTAAATTCTTGTCTTTTAATTTTGCCCCACGACGATCATGATATACTAACTTACTTAAAAATCGTAATCCTTTTTCTTCTTGCAGAGTTATGTTCACAGTCTGAGCTTTCTCCTAATAATAGCAACCCTATTCCTCGTAGTCAGCATCGCGAACATTCTTATTCTCCTACCAGACTTTCTCTAGGAAGAACTCCTCCTGCTGCCGAGACTTCTCTTCGTGCCAGGTCCCGGTATTCTCCTGCCAGGCAGGGTGCTTCATTCATACTCGGATTTCCACTTCAACAACTTAGATATATTCGGCTTATCCCGCAGAACAATCCGCAACGGGTACTCGAAATTCGAAGGTACACTTTCCCTCAGGGTACACCACTTGAATTAAGAAAAGAACGTGGCGCATCCAAACCTATTCCAAACGAAGAGCAAATTGTTTTAGCAACATTGACTGGTGACGTCTTGGCAATATTGGAGCGTAATAATACAATTCTTCGTGGAATATATTTGCGTATTCACGGCGTTTCAAAACGGTCGAAGATAAACATAAACAGCGGCGCGGTTTCCGTGTTGAACCGAGATGAATGGCATGAAACTCCCACGGGAAACCATGAGCCAATCTGGAAGAATTTTAGCGTATTACATGTAGACGAAATGTAAACCCAAACCCTCCACACCATACTTCAATTGAGAAAAATGTAAAAGTAATATACATTATTGTACATAATCCGATGTCGGCTCAACATCCTAAAAATAACTTGTAATTATAATAAAAAGTCAACGTATTATCATCCTTGACTCTTCAATCTTCTATTATTGCATCAGAATCCTTTTCTCGGAAAGAGATAAAAAGTATCTTCTTATGTAGGACCGTACTAAGGCAGATAGTAAATAATGTCTCAATGTCAATTAGCAATAAGTTTCCAACAATAACGCATGATTTTAGTATTCAAAGAAAGTCTGCATATTTAGTTAGCTATTGTTCCAGAAAAAATTTCACACACTTAGTGAATGGGGATTAAAAAAATTCTAAATAAAGAAATTTTTATAAATATCTACCTGGCTTTTCTGTCTCTGCTTAATTTATATTACGGTAATGTATGCAAAGTAGTTGACCAATCATGTATTTTGATTATAAACCCAACATTATCTTAAGATCGGTGGAAATATTGTTTTGAGTCTCGTTTCTTACATTAATTTGCTGGCAAGAATATTTTATTTTACTTTCTAAGATTTTTGTTGATTAAAACAAAAACTATGAGGCATTAAAAATTGTCTATCAAGGCAACTTTTGTGTCATATTGTTTTTGAGGATTAGCCACAAAATATTTTTGAGAGGAAATTGAAATATTAACAATTGTTTAAAAAATTATTTGAAAAAGACCCATTTAGATACTTTGAATCGAAAATTAAGGTTTATTAATTTTTGTTTGAAAATGCACTTGTTATATTTTGATCATCGGTTTAACTATTTTTATTTTGTTGTGGTTCGAGAATTCAATTTCTTCGTTGAACCTTCGTTAAAAAAAACAATTTGGCAAAAGAAAATATTTTATGGTAAAAAAATCCACTATTTAGTTGAAAATTAACTTTTTTGCTTCTGTTTGTTTATAAATTCAACCATTTTCGTAGAAACTTCAAGGTCTCAAAAAGAAAAACTTTACGATCTACGCTATATTTAAGCTGTTCTTAAAATAGCTATTCGCCCCGGAATCTTTGAACTTAGATTATTTCTGAATGACTTAAAGGCATTTTTAGCAATACTTTTCTCTTAAAAAAGCAATATATATATATGTATTTATTTATTTACAGTCGAACTCTGAACTAGGGTCCCCTGATAAAGTTCTTCCGAGAATTGACACCGTGCCGCAAGTAGGCGTAAAAAGAGTTGCACGGGGTCTGCGACGGTGGCTCAGACGTGACCAAACAAAAGCGAAGTGGAACTCATTTGGTATTGTGTCCCACCACCGCAAGCCCCAAAACCGGCATAGTATCAGAGTTTCAGTGTCTATGGTCGATAAAGTAACGACATTGCCTGGCCTCTTGATTCCAAGATCAGTTTTAAAATGCAATTATTCAGCCTTTGATGATTCCATAAAAGTTATTGTAACGATTCCAAGTACGAAGAATGATAACTTTGATCAGGCGCTATCCCATATTCAATTTTTTAACTATTACTCCTATATTCAGAGGGGCAGAGTGACAAAGAGAGAGATAGCGAGTGTGGCAAAAGGGAAAGAAGTGGAAGAAGTGAATGAAAAATAGAGGAGGAGGGATTAAAAGAGTCAAAAAGTCGTAGAAGCGAAGCAGGGTTAGAAAAGAGGAAGCGTTACCCTGGACGCATCACGCAATAATTTTTAATAGCAATAAAAATTTAATGCATTGCCCTATTTTGTAGATACAGATATGATCTATTGGTTTAAAGAAACGTACTTTCAATTTTACCAAAAATTTCTTGGAAAAAAAGATACAGGTTTTTAATATGAGTACATATTTCTGGTAACTAATTGTTAAAGTACCTTTTCTAAATAAAAAGAAAATTAATATTACTTATTAATAATAATGTGCTCTGCATAATTGCAGATTCATGTCAATTTTATTTCAATACAAGTGTTTTAAGATTTATAATATCATAAAAGTTAGGAATAACATAAGTGATGGGCCTATCCAAAAGTCTGATACTGTCAAAGAAACTTTTAAAAACTAATAATTTTCGTATTGTTACAGCGTATTATGACCCAGGAACACTGAAACAGTTTTATTGTTTCGGATATTTTGCTGTTGTTTAATATTTACGCACACCCTGAAATTGACACTGCTGTTGCTCTCACAAAAAATTTTATCTTTGGGAGTTGGTCTTCTCTATCGAAACAAGCTTCAAATAAAACATTTTATTAAATAAATTAAAATGTTTCTAAATATTCTGACAAAAATATAGTAGCCGTACATTTTATTTGGACCAAGTTTAGTATTGTTTTAATAAAGTCAGTTAATGCATAGTTTAATACCGCTCAATTAGATCATTATATTGCTGATGGAAAACGAAATAAATTTCGGAAAGCACTGGATTAGCTTGGCATGACGAATCCAGAACATCTAGAATTATAAATCTTTTGAGGAAGCTCTTTTTGGAAATAAAAATGTGTATATCACTCTAGTCATCTTGGTCATATTAATGTCATATTGTCCTTAATTTATTACTCAACCAAACTAAATAAACTGCCAAAAAATAGACGCAAACTCTGACGTAAATGTGTGTGACTGAAAATTAGGAAACACACTTCCAAACGCTCATAAAAAATTACGCAAACATGACCAAAAGTTTAATTGGATCTAATGCGACGTCCTCATACTTGACCAACAGCCGAGAAAGATCCTTAAGATTAAAACTCAGACCATTAACCTTTTAGTGGCAAGTCAGTTGATTAAGAAATTGATTTCCTAATTTTAAGGTGTCCTATATTCTAAAGAAAAGAACGGAAATGAAGAAAAGTGAGTTCAGGAAACCACAAACAAGGAAAACTGGAGAAGCCAAATTGATCAGTCTCCTATTTCAGACTTAGCTAATGCAATGCTGATATACTTAAGTGATGGACTAGGAAAAGAAGTTGCTGGCGAGCTTGACTGTATAACCGATTGGAGAACGAAATTTTTTTTGCATATTTAACTGTGTGCAATCACCTATGTAATTTTTCATTATTGATTGCACCGAATCGGTCAGATTGTAAGCATATCGCTATTTAACTCATTGCTAATTACTAATGTAACATTACTGTGTTACAAAATTATATTAATCAAGATGAATCATTCTTACTTTTAATCCGGTTGCCGGATTTGCGGCACGTGTTGGCAATTATCCTAAACTATTGCAAGTTGCAAATCAGAAAATTCTTATCAAAAGAGATATTTACTTAGTCTATGAAATTAAAAATTTTTATGACTTCTTGAAAATGATTTTTTCTTAAAACATCTTTTCGGTGTTTCGATCGGATACTTGGTTTGCTCATAAACTGATCCTTATCATTGTCATTATTCTGAATTTCGGTAAGTTTGAATGAGTTATAATTTTTAGAGTCGGGAAATAAGCCGGAAAATGAGAGTAAATTTACTTACATGTAGGAAATTCTTTTATGTATTATAGTTTTATTATGAGTTCTTATTTAATTCAGATTTCAAGTGGGCAGTATTACCGCTTTGAACACTTTTCTCAATATCCTTACAGTGTTTCCTCATAATTTTGCTATGGGGGTTCAGGATATACAAATTGAAGTAAGAACTGAAGCGAGTGAAACTCCCATGGGCAATAATAGTCAAATCGATCTTTGGAAAACCGAAGATTTTTCTGGTTCTGTCCATTCTGTATATATAGTTCAGGGTAGATTTCACCTTTTGACAGTTCTGGGTTTGCTCCAAGTATTCCCGATTCTTTGACTGGGTCCAGCTTTTAATGGCCAGAACGATGCAGCAAGACGATAGTCCGGGGATAGTTCCGGTCCGCTTTTTCGTTGCTCTTAATCTTTATATGGCCAGGGACCTATATGAGAGACAATTTGTTTTTTTTTTCTCCAAGTTGTTTTAATGTTATTATGCATTCCCAGATCAGCCCTGATCATATCTCAGTTTGAAATGCACAGCCGGAAAGCCTAGGTGAAGTTTTATTTTGCCTCATATCTAGCATCGGCAGAGTGCGAATGTCACTCGAGAGCCTGCATGAACCCTATCGCCGTTGTGGACGTCGTCCTCATTGCTCCCGCTAAATACCTAAACGTTAGAGTTTGTAATCATCGCAGACTGTCCTGCATTGTTTTAAGTTTCACGCGTGGTCACCAGAGCACGGCCGCATGTAAGAGCCTCGGTTTAGGGAGAGCGGAGTAGAGCCATGCAAGAATTTTAGACCCTAGACACGACTTTAATCCAAAAGCTCTTCTGCACATCCAAAAAGTCATGATAAATTTCCTGCTTTGGTTCTCCAGGTGATTTCCCCAGTTCAGTTGGCTATTTAGGAGTACTCCCAGACATTATACCGAGTTTGAAAACGTCAGCCTCTCAAAACAGAATAAAGTATCATTAACTTTTGGAATCTAGTAGTTTCTCGTGAAAATGAATATCGTATCAGGGTTCTGTAAAGTGCAGCGCCGATCTTGTGAGACTCATCAACGTTTTCAGATGAGCCCACCTGACTATGATTACACTCATCGGCATAGCCCTGGGTATAGAACCCCTCTTTATTTTGCCTACGAAGGAGGCCATCCACTACCATGCACTACAGAAGGGGCGAAAGGACAGCTCCCTATCGACAGATGATTTCTGGTTGATTATTACTTAAGTCACCCTCTATATTGACGAAGGTGACCACAGAATACCCCTTTTGTTCCAGCTACTCACCAAATTTTGCCACAACATCATAGAGCGCCGTCTCTGCCGAGCATCCTCCCTGAAAAACTGACTGCCCTCTGTGCAGCGAGGACGCCAACAGCAACTCATCCCTGATGTATCTCTCAATCAGCTTCTCCAATGTCTTCAGCATAAAAGGCGTTTGGCTGATCAATCCGAAATCTGTTTTAGTAGTGTAACTAACCTTCCCAGGTTTCGGAATGAAGGCTATTCTACCGTCCTTGAATGACGTTGCCACGTGTTTTAGAGTAATGCTTGCTCTAAATAATTTCAAAAATGGAGGGACGATGAAATCCATGCCTTTTTTTAGAATTATTATCGGTACTCTGTGAAAAGTGTATTTGTTTATAATCAATAAGATAATATTTTCTTCGCTTCTCATTAGTACTTATTAATTTATTGGATATCTAATATACTAGCAGAATATTTTTCTGAAATAAATATACGCAAAAAACGTATTTTAACAATACAAGTAAAAAAAAATTTGTATTTTCCCCATGCATTTGAATAATTTTCGTCCTAAGAGTACAGCGAACGCCTCTACTCGGACATGGTCAAATCTCACGTCACATTTATTCTACAATCCCCCTAAGTCATCCCCCTGATATTAGGGTATGTTGAAATTCGGAAAAATTACAAATATATTAAATGCAAATTCGGAAAAACAGAATTTGTATTAAATGAAAATTAGGAATAGTATTTCTTTATTTCTATTTCCTCTAATTTGGGAATAGAAATTCGAAAATATAAAAACGATGCCAAGTGAGGATTCGGTATAATAGAAATTATGATACCTAGTAGTTAGGACAAATATAGGTTATGTCACCTGAAAATTCGAAAAAAATATAAAAATGATGACAAACATCGATTTGGCAACTTGATTTTCTGGCAAATAAAACTTACGTTAGATGGAATTTTGGGGATATTTATGCGCCTCGTGAGCCTCTGCTATCGATTTCAACGTTAAACTGTCACCTCGTTTGGTTCAAATGAAACAAAGTTCTCGTATAATCGAGTAATCATTACATTCTTTAAAATTTTTAAACTATAACATTTAAAACATTGCAATGTCTATTGATATATAAATATTTTCTATTTTATATTATATTTGCGCTTTTACTACTTTATTTTACACGAAAGTTTTTAATACATTTAAATAATTACGCATTTGCACGAAAAAAAGGTCTTGTCCACCAGACGAGATAAACATTTCTAGACATTTTTGGGGTCGGTGAATCCGAATCCGGGGTTGGTTTAACTCGGTCAGGTCGCATTTCGTTCCTAACATTAAAAAATGATGAAAGTTGGAACATTTATGAACACTCCCAGAAAACAAAGCGTTTATAATGTTTTCAGGGTGGCTGAGTACAAATTTAAAGGTCAGCTGACTCGGTGAGATCGCATTCCATTCATAACCTAAAAAAAATAAAACACAGAAAACTGTTCTCGACATAAAATGCTTGTATCCAGCGTCCGGTATATAGAACTTGTTAGTCATTCTTTGAGCATGGCTATCAGTCTGTAGCACAAAATCCTGCTGCCTTGGCAGATGCTGTGACGATAACAGCTGCCCCGAAAGGGGGTGTGTCGAATGATTCGTTTTCAGATTTGTTGAGGTAGAGAAGCTAGCGAAGGCGCGCTGCCTTGCAGGTGGGCGTTTGCGGATTTTAAATTCATTTTTTTCAAGGATATGAATGGAATTCGACCTCGCCGAGTCAAATGACGCTTAAATTAGGACTCAGCGACCCTGAAAACATATAACCGCTTTGCTTTCTTGTTGTTTCCATGAATGTTCCAACTTTTCTAGTTTTTTGAGGTTAGGAACGAAATGCGACCTGACCGATTTTAATGCATTACGCACCAGACATCCATGCAAATCTAAGTGCCTTTGAAAATATTTTTGATGTTCCGTCGATACATAAACAGCCGTGGTTTGATAATTATGAATGCCTTTTTTGGTCTTGCTTGGACGTCGGATTGAAGAAAAACTATCTCACTACACATCCTTTAAGAAACTCTCTTGGTAAATTAAAAAAAGGGCCAACAAAACCTTGCGTATTTTTTTTGTATTCATCGACGTCAATCGCAGTAACTTCTACATTTTACAACCAAAGTTGAGAGCGGCAGAAAATGATTCCCGAATGGATTTTTGAATCAACTCAACTTTAAAACCTTAGGAACACTTTCTATGTTGTTTTCCATCGACGTAACAGCCGTCAACTTCAGAGTCATTTCATGTTATGACGTCAGCTAACAAGAAGTCTACACGCCGAAGGACAAGCAATAATACCAATTACATGGGACCAAAAAACATAAGTTTTGACCCATGCAATGGGTATCATTGTTAGGCCCTTGGCGTGCAGGCACCTTGAAGTCTTTAGTTTTGCCGAATTAACCGGAAATACCTACTTACGACTTGTTGCGATCCTGAATTTCGTTTTACAAATTTAGATTAGGTTCATACTTAGGTTTAAACTGATTAAATTTTCCTTCGAAATGGTTTTTATTGATCCATTTAAAAATTTTTTGACAGTGTTTCTGTTTTTAATAGAAAAATACATATCGAAATGACCAAAAGTGAAAGTAAAAAATCTAATATATCCTCAAGATTTTTAAAATAATAAGAAAGGTTAAAAAAGAAAAAAGAGCGAAAGCGGCAAGAGTAAGGCGTAAAAAGTTCATGAAAATCCCATTAAAGAGACTAAAGCTCAAATAAAGCAACATCTAACGTAAAATTCCTGAGTACCTAGTTCGAAAAAACATAACATCTGAAAAGCTCAAGTATTTTTTTCTTTTATTGATTAAAAATACTTTTCGATTTCTTTCACTTATGAAAACTATGCAAATCAGAAAATTTAGTGGATTTTGAAGAATTTATCTCATAAAAATGAGATGTCTAGTAGGGATTCTAACATTTGCAGAGATTTGAACTGACTTCTTGGAATTCAACCTGAATTTTTCTTAATTTAGCATGCATTCATTAAATTCTTTGAATTATTTTGAATTTTTAAATTTCACTTATATTCTTCTAAATCTAATAACTTCTATTAAATTGAACGGATATTTTTTTATATTAAAAAGTTTTTATTTAATTGATCCTGAGAGGATCAATTGATAAAATGATGACAGGATTCAAAATATTTGAAAGTATTCAATTTAAATTCGTTGGCAGTTTTAAGATATTTAAAAAATTTCAAAAGATTTACAAAGATTTTACAAATTTGAGGTTATTTTAAAGGAATACAAAAAATATTTTAATGGATTCCTGAATTCTAATGAGTTTTCTAGTTACAAGGAAGATGGAAAATGGGTGCGTCGGGACATGGCGCGACTAGTCCTTTCAAATAAATGAGTCGCGTGACAAGACTAGAAGTTTATAATACATTCACTTTTTATTACAATTACCAGTTATTGGTATGATTTTGATCCGACATCGGTTCCAAAAAAAATGTATTTAACTTGCACATTTTCTTAAATTAAATTATGGCCAGGAGGATTTTGGTTACATTTCGTTTACGTGTAATATCCTAAAATTCTTACTGATTGGTTTATTGTTGCCCATGGGAGTTTCACTACATTCTTTTCGTTTCAATATGGAAACCACTCCGCTCTTCATGTTTATTTTCACCTGCTTTGCAACGCCAGCAATACGCTTATATATTCCATGAAGAATTTTATTATTACGCCCCAATATTGCCAATACATCACCATTAGGTGTTGTTAAAACAATTTGCTCTTCGACTGGCATGGACTTAGATGCACCACATTCTCTTCTCAATTCAAGTTGTTTATGCTGAGGAAAAGTGTATCTTTGAATTTCGAATACTCTGTCCGGATTTTTGTACGGAATAAGCCTTATATATCTAAGTTCTTCAAATACAAATCCGAGTATGGACATCGGATAACGGCTGGCAGAAGGAGACCTAGACCTGGGGCGAACAGAAAGGTGTGCAGGAGGAGATCTGGACCTGGCTTGAAGGGAAGACTGCGCAGCAGGAAGAGTACTTACTTGGAAATGTCTGTCAGAAGAAGAAGGTTCATGGCAAGAAATACTTGGAATTTGTTCACCATTATTAGGCGAAGGATTCGATTGTGAACTTAAATCTGCAAGAACAAAAAGAATTAGATTGTCTTAAAGTACTTTAGCATATCACGAACTTCTGGTGGTGAAATGGTGATGTAAAACTGTAAGAATATTTAGGGAAGCGGTCAAAGTTATAATACTTTACGTTTGAAGTCTTAATTAAATATTTAGATTGAATATTTCTAATAGTTTAGTTAGTAAAATGACCGCCAACCGGGGTGAATCGTTACAATAATTTTTACAAAGTCAACGAAGGTTTAATAATTGTATTTTCAAACTAATCATTAACTGAATATATCAA
>JAWWLR010000167.1:16304161-16315497 GCA_035041075.1 Acraspis erinacei
TTTAACTAATTGAATCAGTAAACATCTACTGATAATCAGTATCTCAGTTCTAGCTATGTCAATTAGTAGAATTTAACTGATAATCAATTATATTTGACTAATTCAAATTTAGAGAGAAAATTTAGTTTTACCAGAAAAGTTACTGAATTTCGTTTTTAGCAACCTAATTTCGCAAATTTCAGTTAGGGATCGTCGGTAAACTACGTTACCACTTTAAAGTGGGGGGTCTCACAATTTATACGGCAGTGAAAATAACATTTTTACCTTTTACAATCAATTTTCTCTAAATTTAGAGACTTTTTTTTAAATATAAATACATATTTGATTAAAAATTGTTCTTTTTGGTGGTAAATTAATCTTTTTGTTTAAATTTTTACCTGTTTTAGATGAAACTTCAACTTTTTGGTTGTGAATTCTTCAATTTTGTTAAAAATTCGTCTTTTTATAGTAAATTAATCGTTTTCTTTAAAAATTCATCTTTTGATCAAAGTTTTAACAACTAGGTTTTATAGTTGAACTACTTGCTTAACAATTTTAAAAAATTCTTTCTTTCTTAAAAGTTTAAAAAAATCTTTCTTTCTTTAAAATTCAACTTTTTGTTGAGAATTATGGAATATTAT
The DNA here is from genome assembly GCA_035041075.1 of Acraspis erinacei. NCBI lineage: Eukaryota > Metazoa > Arthropoda > Insecta > Hymenoptera > Cynipidae > Acraspis > Acraspis erinacei. Next base: position 16,304,782 of record JAWWLR010000167.1, read on the forward strand.
TGAAAATTCGTCTTTTTTTAATAGTAAATTAATCTTTTTGTTTAAAAATTCATCTTTTTCAGTTGAAAATTGAACTTTTTGGTTGAGAATTTTTGAATATTATTCAAAATTCGTATTTTTTAATAGTATCTATTTGTTTAAAAATTCATCTTTTTCAGTTGAAAATTCAACTTTTTGGTTGAAAATTCTTGAATTTTGTGAAAAATTCGTTTCTTTTGGTAGGAAATTAATTCGTTTTTTTTAATTCATCCTTTTGGTTAAAAATGTAACTACTAGATTTTAAAGTTAAACTAGTTTCTTAAACATAAAAAAAATCGTTCTTAAAAATTCAACTTTTTGGTTGAGAATTTTTCAATTTGATTGATAATTCTTCTTTTTTAGTAGTAAATTAATCTTTCTATGTAACAAATTCGTCTTGTTTATTTAAAAATTCAAATTTTCAGTTGAGAATTCTTGAATAAAAACTTTTTTTTTCTGTAGAAAATTTCTTTTTGTTTTAAAATTCATCTTTTTTGTGACAAATTTCACAACTAGATTTTAAAGTTGAACACTCTTAAATATTGATTTTTTGGTGACGATTCAAAATTTTAGTTAATAATTCGTCTTATTAATTGGAAATTGAACTATTTTGTTGAAAATTCCTTTTTTTTGTTGAAAAATTACTTTTATAAATGAAAATTTACCTATGACATTTTTGGTCGAAAATGGTTCTTTTTTAAAGTAAAAATTCAATTTTTTGTTAAAATTGAACTATTTTGTTAAAAATTCGTTTTTTTGTTGTTGAAAATTAATCTAATAAAGTGAATATTAAAATTTCAGGTTGAGAGTTCTTGTATTCTGTTGGAAATTCGTATTTTTTTGTATAAAATGAACTTTTTTTATCAAAACTGCATATATTTTAATTTGATAATTCAACTGTTTTGTATTGAAAATTTGTCATTTTGTCTTGAAGTTCAATAATTCAGATAAAAGAAAGCAACTATTTGTTAGAAAATTCATTTTTGTTTAATAATTTAAAATTATTTTTTTTTAAATAAAAGCTCAGCTATTCCATTTTTTATTTAAAACTTTACCTTTTTCAGATAAAAATTTAACTTTTTGGTTCTTAATTCTTGAATTTTGTTTAAAATTCGTCTTTTTTATAGTAAATTATTCCTTTTCTTTAAAAATTCATCTTTTGTTTAAAAATTTAACAACTAGGTTTTAAAGTTGAACTACTTGCTTAACAATCAAAAAATTCTTTCTTCCTTAAAAGTTAAAAAGATCTTTCTTTAAAATTCAAGTTTTTGTTGAGAATTCTTGAATATTATTAAAAATTCGTCTTTTTTAATAGTAAATGAATCTTTTTGTTTAAAAATTCATCTTTTTAATTTGAAAATTCAACTTTTTGGTTGAGAAGTCTTGAATTTTTGAAAAATTCGTTTCTTTGGTAGAAAATTAATATTTTTTTTTTAATTCATCATTTTGCTTAAAAATTTAACTACTAGGTTTTAAAGTTAAACTCATTTTTAAAATATTTTTAAAAAATCAACTTTTTGGTTGAGAATTATTCTATTTGATTGAAAATCCTTCTTTTTTGTTAGTAAATTAATCTTTCTGTGAAACAATTCATCTTGTTTATTTAAAAATTCAACTCTTCAGTTGAGAATTCTTGAATTTTGTTAAAAACTTGTATTTTTTTCACTAGAAAATGTATCTTTTTGTTTTAAAATGAATTTTTTTTTACAAATTTCACGACTAGGTTTTAAAGTTGAACACTCTCTTTCAAATGCATTTTTTGGTTGAGGTTTCAAAATTTTAGTTAAAAATTTGTCTCTGGTTGGAAATTGAACTGTTTTGTTGAAAATTGCTTTTTTTTTTTTTGTTAAAAATTTAACTTTCCTAATTTAAAAACTCATTAATACCCGGATTAATTGTCGCATAAAATTCAATTAGGCAAATTTCAACACTTACTCTGAAAATCACTTTTTTATTTTAATTGTTGATTTATTACCGAAGTTTATAATACATCACACGGTCACGTAGACACTATAGGCATCACAGAAAAAAACTAAGAATAAAATTTGTCGCAGTTAATTTTTTAGGGGGATAAAGTTTTATTCAGACAACTTCGCGTTTTTCAAAATACATGTGCTTTCATGGAAAAAGAAAAGAAACTTGAACCGATATTCGGGTAAAATTTATGCTGTGAAGTTAATTTTTGTCTGAGGTAATTTTTACCTCGGAATCAAGGTAATTTTTATCCTTCGTTTTTTCTGTGATATTGGCTGCTTGACCAGAAAAAAAATCATTATAAACCCAAAACCGTGTTTTACCTAAAGGCTACGTTACTTTCAGTGGGAGGGGGGGGGGGGCATAACCAAATCCTAAATGTGTCGAAATTTTCCGAACACTTCTAATAAAAATAAGAATAATATTAATAATAATAATAATAATAGCGATTATTTGCAAGTTTGCGTAACCTGTGTGGGAAAATTGCAACTTAAAATGAAATGACGCGGATGTTTAAAAAGAGCCTGCAGGTGAGTCTGCACGTGTGTAATGCAAATGCGTAGGCGTATGGGTGAAGTACGGTATGAATTTCTAGTGTTTCCAGCACACCGAGTTCCAGGATGAGTCGACATCCCGCGTATCTTGTTTCACGTATGAGTACAATAGTTCAGTAACTCGCAAGACCCAAGAAAGATTAAATTTACGAGAATGACCAGGAAACGGAAAACACATTGACCTCAAAAGTTCATTCTATACGGCAAAAAAATGTCCGTAAAAAGTGACGAACTTGTGGCTAAGTCTTGGATGCGAGAAAAGAGAAAGAAATATTGGATCTTATTGTAAGACCCTGAACAGTTCCTGAAAATGTCAGGCTTGAATGTTAAAAAAAAATTTTAATTTACACTGAAACCGCAGTTATATCCTCTCACTTATATTCCTGCATAACTCTCGTTTATATCCGTTTGGCATCCACCACCTCGCAGTACCACGTGACAAACAAGCCAATGAGAGCGCAGCGCGGCCATTTCCCCTTCCCTGAGCAGCATTGGTGGGATCCCCTTCCGAGAGGATATAAGTGAATGTTTACGTTCTCTGACAGTGGATATAAACGCGGTTCTAGTGTATATTATTTATAAATTCACAATTCTGAGGACTTGCACCCTGTCCTGGACCCTTTACCTGGAAAACCTGGTAAAGTCCTTGCATTATTTTTTACCTTAAAAAACCTGTAAAAGCCCTTGAATTTTGCTCATGGTCCTGGAATTTGTATTGCCTTAAAGAAAAAATAGTTTATCGAATTTTCATTACACTGCTGAACGAAAAAAAAGTGGCTGAACAATTTTTTGGTAGTTTTCATTTGATTTATATTTTTATTATTTTTTTTTTTTTAAGTAGAAAACCCCACAATTTTAACAATAGAGTGTTCATCTTATGACGGTGAAAATTACGAAGCTACAATCGAAAATATTTCATAGTTTCTCATTTATTCCCGATTTTTTTTTAATTTTAACAGTTCCATTTAAATGTTTAAAACCTAATAATTTGTTGCTGTCTATCTTTTCTTTTAAACTTAATTTTTTAACTAAAAGTTTAACTATTGCATTATTTATTGTGGACTGATTGGTTTTTTTGTTTGTTTAAAATTCATATTTTCTTATTATTTTATTTTGGTAGAAAATTAAACTATTTGGATGAAAATTAACTATTTGGTCAAAATTTCACATTTTCTGAATGAAAATTCAACTGTTTTGTAAATTATTCGTCTTTTTGACTTGGAAATTTAACAATTTGGTTATCATTTTTTTCTATATTGATTGTAAAATCTTTCTTCGAAGAAAATTCACTTCTTTTGTTGAAAATTAATCTATAGTTTTTTATAAATTCATCTCTTTTGATAGAAATTTGATCTCTTCTTGAATTAACAATGAAACTACTCTATTTTTGGCTGATTTTTTTTTCTTAAATTGCAAATTCAACTGCTTGGGTAAAAGTTAAAACACTTTTGTCTAAATTTATTTTACTGTTGGAAGGTTCATCTCTTTTTTTTTTAATTTCACTAATTTTTTGTTTATTATAAATTAATTTTTTATCTGAGAATGTAACTTCCAGTTTTTCTTGAGTTTTTTTTTTCATTAAACATTCGTCTTTATTGGTAGAAAAGTAATCTTTTTCGTTGAAATTTCCTCTTTTTTGGTTAATTCTTCAACTTTTGTGTTGAAAATGAACTTTTTTGTTGAAAAATTATATTTTCGAATTGAAAATGCAGCTATTTTACAAAAAAAGCCGTCTTAGCTTAAACCTTAGATTTGTTGAAAATGTGTCTATTTGGTTAGAAAATTTAAGTTCTGGGTTTAGCTACTTTTAGCTACTTTTAGTTTAGCTACTTTGGTAAAAAATGTTTTTTTTAAAGATTCTTCAATCTAATTGAAAATTCATCTCTGGTTGAAAATTAAATTATTTCGTTGAAAATACATGTTTTTGACAGGGAATTAATATGTGCGGTGGAAAGTTCAACTGTTTTTTAGAAAAATGGTCTTTTTTTGGTTAAAATTTAGCCAAATCTATTAAAAATTAGTTTTTTTGGTTCCAGATTTATTTTTTTAATTGTAAATTAATTTCTCTTTGAAAATGAAACTATGAAGTTAATTTTTTTCAATTAAAAATTGATATTTTTACTTGAACGTTGAAAGTTAGGATAAAAATTCGACAATTTTGTTTGAAAATTTATTCTTGTAGAAAATTCAACTATTTGTTTGAAAATTCAAGTATTTTGTTAAAATCTCATACGTTTCGTCTAAAATTCAACGATATTGTTAAACTTTCCTCTATTCGGACAGAAAAATCGTCCTTTCAGATTTAAAATTCACATTTTTTGTTAAATTAAAAATTCAATTATTTCGTTGACATTCTAACTGTTGTTGGTCGAGTTGAATCATTTTGTTTGAAGTTCAATCATTTAGTAGAAAATTGATTATTTCAGGTTCAAAATTCAACAATTTGGTTACAGCCAAATTATTGGATCAAAAAAATATCCTTACACTGTTGCTAAAGTAGAACAAATGAGAAACTTCGAAATATTAAATAAAATGAAAGAAAAAAACTTTTTTTTATCATTAAATCAAATTTTCGAGACTTATGATAAATTTCGCATATGTCGCTTTTTTTAATTTCAACTAGACCTAAAATTTTTGTATTTAGTGAAAAGTGTTTTTCAGTGTAAAAGAAAAATACCTGTAAAACTGTATGTTTTGTCCTGGAAAACCTGGAACAATCCTGGAATTTTTTGTTTAAAACACGGTAGACACTCTGCTTGCGATTTCTCTGAGATTTTTTTCTCAGTCATTCGTAATATTTTTATAATTGCTAACGAAAAAAAATGTAAAGAGAAGTTTTTGAATTTCACATCGAATTCGTCAATTCTTTGTCAAAGTTCGTAGATTATTTATGAAAATCTATCAATTCTTACGGACAAATTTTTTCCGTGTACTATAAAAAAACTTTTTAAGTCCAGGATTAACGATGCAGTCCAGGATTTAAAAAATAAGATCTTTGAAAAAAATAGTTTTTCTAAGATTTTATGTCTGGAAATTTTTTAATTAAAATATGAAATTGATATTATACTAAAAAATTTTTATCTTTGTGTACCTATTATCTAAAATAATGGAGAAGAAAAGCAAGGATAGTATTTTTTATAATTGATGAAAATTGATATCTTAAACTTCAAATTAAAATTGATCAAGCTTTTACGTTTTATTTGTGAAATTTAATTATTTTCGTTAAAAATATACAATGGTTTTCTAATTTTTTTAAAAACGTAAGTCTTCTTCGAAACCCGTTTTTTTTGTTTAACTTAAAATGTAATGCTTTTTGTTGAAAATCACATTTTACGGTGAAAAAAAACCATATATAATCTAAAATTGTTCAAAATAAAAAATTTTATTTGAAATCTAAAGATTTTTGTTAAAAAAACTAATTCACGATGTACAATTTTTTTATTGGTAGGAATCCTCAGTCATACAACATTCAGTTTTCTGATTTGTTTAAAATCGTAAGTCTTCTTCGAAACCCGTTTTTTGTTTTGTTTAATTTAGAATGTAATGCTGTTTGTTTGAAAATTCCATTTTCCGGTGAAAAAAACATATATAATCTAAAATTGTTCAAAATAAAAAATGTTATTTGAAATCTAAAGATTTTTGTTAAAATAACAAATTGACGACGTAAACAATTTTTTTTAATTGGTAGGAATCCTCAGTCATAAAAAATGCAGTCACAAAAAGTATTGTTAAATTCATAATTTTCCGTAAGCTTTAAACATTTTTCGTAAAAACGATGGTTTTTTCCGTCATATAAGAAATTACTGATAACATTTTTTTAATTCTTGAACTCATAGAAAACTTTTTTCCAAAGGTCTGATTTCAATTAATTAAAACCCTATTTTGCTAATATCTGCGTAAAAACTAATTTTTTGTATATAAGTGTATTGGAAAAATAGTTTTTATTTGTTAATTACTATTTAGTGAAATAAAAAAATTATAATTATTATTAATTACAAAGATATTACAGAAATAAATCTTAATGGTTACATTTTGTTTGACACTTGTCAAAGTCCTAATTTTTTAAAATATTCGATTTGAAATTTTTAAAGTGAAAAAATGAGTTCAAATCAAAAGCATCATTCTAAAAAATGTGGTAATGATTGCAATTTTTCCTTCTAACGTTTTTAAGTCTTAAGACTCTAAATTATTTTATTTGTATCACTTAATATGTTTGAAAAGTATTAAATTACGATGCTTTCAAATGGAAATTGTAAAATTTTTAACATTCGCATGTAATAATTCTAAAATAACTGATTTTATTTTTTTAGTTTATTCAATTTTGGACATTTTTCATTAGAAAATATATTCATATTGAAGTTACGAAACTCTTTTGATTTGTAATTGTTCAATTTTATAATTTGTATAATTTCAAAATTAAAAAATAGATAAAGAATTAAAACTTAAAAATGTTTACTACTTGTCTTTTGTTATTAAAACAGTAAATGATTTTTGAACACGATGCCTGTTCTTTTCTCATGAGCACATTTTGACAAATTTCTCTTTAAATCAATTTCCACACATCATTAAATACAAAAACGAAACCGTTCAGAAAAATGTAACACATTCAAGATTTAAAATTCCAATGAGAAAGACTACCTACTGTATTGTCAACGCGTGACAAATCGATCTCTCAACTTTCAATGCTCTTCCTCGTGTCAGACACATTTTTTTTATAAAATATTATAGATAAAAAACACCAAATAAAGAAAGAATTGAAAAAAGTTGTTTGCATCACACAAGCTTGAAAGCCGAATTCAAAGGAACTGTTCGAGATTTAAATTGGGGCGAAACTTTCAGAAATTAATTAGAGATTAGCAGGCCTGGAGGGTAGAATAAATTGGGTAGAAAAGCGATTTTTTCTTTCGGCTTCTACAAAGGAAAAGGAACGTAAATGATGTCCCAAATCGATTTTTAAGATCAGTCATGAGAATATTTTTGAAGGGTGGTAAATATTCTTTAGATTCTTTAGAAAGATATTCTTTGGGAAAATGTTCTTCAAGAAAATAGTCGTTGGGAAAAATTGATCGGTAAGAAGTAAAAGTGGAATGCTGTAGTCGATCAGTTTTTGAGTTATTTGGTTCTTTTTAAATTTTTTATTTATTTTTTGTTGCAGGAACTAACGATGGAACAGGTTTTCTGCAATCTATCGTGCTATTGATGACCAAATAACGCATCCTAGGTATGTAAATCTAAATAAATACCTTTGCATATAGTACATTATTTATTTTGGGAATGATCTGAAGAAAAAATGGCAAAAGTCACGGAATTTCTGTATTGGGCATTTAAAAATATTCCAAGCAATTTGTAAGATTTCAATCATTTGAAAGGATTTCAAAAAGACTTTGAAAGATTTCAAACGATTTGAAATATTTTAGGGGATTTTAACAGATTCCAAAAAATTTTTAATAAATTTTAATGATTTGAAGAGAATCAAAAGAATTTTAAACATTTTAGGGTATTCATATTTTTTTAATTTCAAGGAATTCTCAAGAGCTTTAAAAAATGTCAAAGGATTTCGAAAGATTTCAAAAGATTAGAAATATTATAATTTATTTTAAAAGATTTTAGGGAATTTTGAAGACTTCGGGGGATTTTTTCCGAGCTCTGAGAATTTTAAGAAAATTCAAAATATTTCAAGGGCTTTTAAAAGGTCTTAAAGGCTTTTTAATATTTTAGGGTATTTTAAAATATTTCAATAAATTTCTAATAGATTACAGTAACTTTTGAAAATACTTAAAAAGTCTTTTCAGATTTTTAAAATTTTCAGAAAATTTTTAAGAGCTTTAAAAAATTAAGGGAATTCAAAAGATTTCAAGTAATCTAAAAACATTTCGAAGGATTTATAGTACAGTATTTTATAGTATTTTAAAAGATTTCAAGGCATTTTCAAGAGATTAACAAATTTTTAAGTAATTTTAAAGGATTTGAAGTTGAAGGTATTTTAAAAGATTCCAAGGATTTTTAAATACACTGCAATAACTTGAAAGGAATACAAAGAATTAAAAAATGTTTAGGGTATTACATTTTTTTTAATTGTTAGGAATTTTCAAGAGCTTATTAGGGATTTTTAAAAGATTCCAAGGAATTTTTAATTGATTTGAACAATTTTAAGGAATTTCAGAGGAGTTGAAAAAAGTGGGGTATTTAAAAAAATGCTAAGGAATTTTAAGAACTTTAGGAAGTTTCAAAGGATTTCAAAGGATTCGAAATATTGTGTGGTAGTTCATTTCATTTTAAGCTATTTTTAAGACCTTTAAATTTTTGAAGATTTTGGAAGATTTCAATAATTTTGTGGGATTTGAAAAACTCTCAAGGTATTTTAATGCATTTTCCACGAATACCGAAAATATCAAATATAAAAAAATGAAAAATATTTCAGGGTATTTTATAAGATTCTAAGGAATTTTTTTTTTATTTCAATAATTTGAAGTGACTTCAAAGGATTTGCAATAATTAAGGGTAGTTTAAAAGATTCTAAATAATTTTTTTATTCGTGTCAATAATTTGAAATTACTTTAAAGGATTTGAAGTTTTTAGGGTTTTTAAACAAATTCCAAGTCATTTTTAAACGATTTGAACCATTTTACGGGTTTTTCAAGAATTTTAATGATATTAGCAGAAGTCAAGGTATTAAAAAAAAATTTTCAGGAGTTTAATGGATTTCAAAGAATTTATTTACAATGTCAAGGTGTTAGGGGTTTCGTAGTTTTTAAATGATTTAAAAAAATTGTCAAATATTTTTTTTTTTATTCATTTGGAGTTCATCCTGAATGCTTATTAATTTTTGTTTAATTCATCTTGAATTTTTTGTAATTAACTGTGTATTTTTAGGCATTTCATTAATTTTTTTATTCCCTTGAATTTTTTCTCAACTCATTTTATATTTACTAAAATAATTATATTTTTCGTATTTTTTAATTGTTTTTAATTCACTTGATTTTTTTTAATCGCCTTGAATTTGTATGCATTTTATCTCATTTTTCCTAAATTCCTCTTAACTTATTCGAATTTGACTGAAATTCATGGTGTTTTCTGGATTTATTTCTAATTCTTTTGAATTCTTTTGAATTTAACATTGTAGAATTTTCAAAAAATCGCATTTTTTTGCGTAAAAGGTGTTTTATCGTCTTAAAAATAATATACCAAAAGATGAAGGGCGGAAAAAATGTCTAAATGGCCAAATTTTCAATTCTGCTGCGAACGCCTCCCGGTGATTTTATAGTACTTTAAACTTTAAATTCGTTTTTCTCGAGACCACTTTTTTTTAACTGGCTGGAAACATAACTCGAACAAATCCTCACCGATCGACCTGAAATTTAAAAAATATATTTAAAATTGCTTTCTCCAGCTAAGTACGTAGGATTTTTTTATATTGCATAATTTTTTTTATAAACAATTATAAAAAATTGCGGGATCTGGATGCGCGGCCGCCATTTTTCATGAAAAAAGAGTGTCACAGTTAATATTTCAATCCAAAAAGATGAAATTTATGATTAAAAAAATAGAATTCGTAAACCTAAAATAGGAATTTTAAGCAATTACAGATTTTGCACTCAAGAAAGAAAAAGTATATCTAAATTGTTTAACCTTAAAGCTAAAAGACATTTTCGAAAGAATATCAATCTTAAGAAAATGGAAAAGTTACATTTTCAATTAAAAAATTAATTTTAAACAAAAAAAAGGCTTTTCGACTAAACAGTTAAATTTTCAAACAAATATCAGCCTTCAATAAAAATTGAATTTTTGACAATATAGTTTAACTTTTACCCATGTAACTAAAACTAAAAAGTTACTAAAAAGTGGCATTTTCATTTAGAAAATAATATTTCGACTAAAGCAGATGAATTTTTAAATCAAAAAGATAAATTTAGAAAAAATTGTTGAATTTTCTGTTAAAAAATATTTAAATTGACTTTTCGTGATAAAAATATGAATTTTTAAACAATAAATAAGTTTGTACGAAACAAAATTGAACTTTCAATCCAAAAAGACGAAGTTAAAAAAAACGGAGTTTTTAACAAGATTGTTGAATACTCTACTAAATAGTTGCATTTATATACAAAAAAGATTAAATTTCTCTTAAAATTAAAAAAAATGATGAAAATATAACAAAATAGTTCAATTCTCT
>JAWWLR010000167.1:16333148-16346460 GCA_035041075.1 Acraspis erinacei
AGAATTTGTAGGACCCTAGTTGCTTCCGCTCTTCAGAGGTTATTATCAGGTTTGGACGCAAATAGGTGCACGGACGCAAATAGGTGCACGGACGCAAATAGGTGCACGGACGCAAATAGGTGCGTTTACCTTAATTGGCTAAAGCACATAACAATATAAAACACTAATAATTTGTATTATCATTTTTTGTTAAATTTTTGGTTGTATCCTATTATTTTAGTTTGATCAAAATGTTTAAATTTTAAAAGGTTCGTCGTACATAAAAAAAATTTCTTCAATCCATTAGACATTAGAGATGAGAGTTTAGATTAAATTCCTAAATTTGGAAATTCCTTAGAGGTTCCTAAATCCTTTATAATCTGTCCTCTACCATCTTTCTTGCGACACTTGCATAGCCAGATCCAAGCTCCTAAGAGACCCAGAATACCTGATTCAGACACTGAGTGAAGTCTCGTCAGGTACGTTTCAATTTCGGATTTAAAATTTAAATAAGCTGCACTGAAACTCTGATTAGATCTGATCTGACCTAAAAAAAATATTTACACTTTTATGAATAATTTCCTTAACATTCCATTATGAATTTCTTATGACATGATAAATAAGTCTTAAGTCTCCGTCAAATGAACAACATCCTGCTTTAATATCTCAAGAAAATGGACCACATTTAAAATATGGGAAAGTGTTCGACCAGTCAAAGACTTGCCGACTTTTCGAGGTCGAGAAAATTTGTTTTATAGATTTATAGGAAGATACTAAAATGGTCAGGTAGGGTGGGGCGTAAGCTTACAAAAAAAAAGGTTTTGACGACCCTGACGCCTAAGGACCTAAGGGTGGTCAACAAGCAGATGACGATACTGAAGGTGGAAACTGAGCTCATCCTGAGCGCGCTACCTGTGCAAGTACGATGGAACTATAGATATAGATTTAGATTTTAGAAAATATAATCACGAACTATAGATGGGACCCTTAGCTCTAACCAGTCAACCAGGGCTGTCTTAAGATTTTTCAGAAACAAAAAAAAAACAGGGAAATTTTCAAAGTTTTTCATTAAAAAAACAAAATTGTAAAATTATTAAACGCCATTTTTGATTAATTCTCGAAACTATCCTGAAATTTCTCGAAACTATCCTGAAATTTCTCGAGACAATTTGAAACTATTGTTGTCGGGAAACAGGTGTTCTTGATTAGGTGAAGTTTTCATTTTTTGCGGCTTGAGAAAAGTCTTTTTAAGAATTTAAAAATGTTTTAGGATAATATTTTTTTGTTTTTTAATTCCTGGAAAAATGTAAATTGATTCTTCTTTTTGAAAATAAATTTTAAGAGAAAATTTACAAAGATTGTAAACGATTTAAAATTATTTTCTAAAATTTAGAAAAAGGATGGGAAAGAGTTTAAACTGAAATCTTTTAATTAGCATGATTACAAAGATTTATTAAAAATTCAAAGTTTAAGACATTTCGAAATTTAAAAAAAAATAAAAAATTAATTAAAAATTTGGAAATATTTAAAAAAAAATTTTTTAATATGCATTATTGAATATTCGGAAATAAAAACTTTGAAACTTCTTGAGGATTTTGAAAGAATTCACGATAATAACTTACAAAAATTTATAAAAATTACAAATGATTTTACAAGATTACAAAAGATTTCTAAAAACTTCATAACAGATTCTGGAAGGCATTAGGCAATTTTTCTAATTGTTCAGAATTTTAGGAAACTTTTTGAAAAAATTCGAATAATTTTAAAGGATATTTAGAAACCTAAAAGTTTTGGAAATAGTTAAACAAGTAATTTTAATTTCAAAAGTATTTCAAGAAATTTAAAAAAATGTAAATTTCTTAAAATTCCTCAAAAAATTTTAACTTATTCTTTATTGTAAAAATAAATTTTAACAAAAAATTGACAGATTCGAAAATAATTTTAATTGTCTAACAATGTTTCAATGAGCAAGATTACAAAATTTTATAAGAATTTGAATTTTTTAAAAGTATTTCACGATAATAAAAAAATGTCTCATAATTCATGGAATAATTGAAACTGATTTTGTACTTTAAATAATAATTTTAAGATACTATTCAAAATACTTTGTTACATTTCAAAAGATTTCCAAAATTCTCAAGAGAACCTGCAAGATTTGAAGGGAAGCTTTGTAATTTTTCAGAATGTCAAGAAAAAATTCGGAAGAATTCCGAAAATTTTTTTAAAAAATTTAGAAGGTTTGAAAGTCTTGAAAATATTAAAAAATTGATTTTAAGTTTTAAAATATTTCAAAAAAAGTCTAAGCTTTTTGAGAAAATTGAAAGGTTTCAAGAAAATAAAAAACTTTCTTGATAATTATAGGAAAATTTTTAATGACTTTTTATTTTTTTTAAATTAATTTTGGAGGGAAATTTGGCAAATCATGAAAACACTTCAAAATAATATTATAATTTCAATTTTTTTTAATTTCGAAAATATCTAGAAGATTTAAGGGAACTTTTTTATCTTTGATTTTTTTTTAATATGACGAAACAAAACTTTAACAAAATTTACAATTTTCTCAACAATTTTAGGAAAATTATATATTTATTTAACTTTAAAAACAAAGGCATTTTTTGTTTACAAAGGTTTATGAGAAATTCGAATAAGATCAATGATCAAACAAAAAAAGTAATTAGTAATTTTATTTTATGATAAAACTTATTTTTGAATGTTTCTAAACGCATTCAAAAAGATAAAAAATGTGGTTCCAGTAACAAAAATTTACCGGTCCCGTTAACTTTTAAACAAAAAGTGAAATTTTGAAGATCTTGAAATTAAATTTTAAAGCTTTTTTTAAAAATTTTGAAGGTCTTAATTTATTGTTTAAAAAATTAATTTATACAAAATATTATTTAAAAATTTTGAAATGATTTCCCGCATATTTCGGAAAAGAATGTAGAAGATTTCGAAGCTAAATTTTTCATTTTTTCATTTAACAAAATTTTAGACAAAATTTGAATAAGTATAATAGACAGTTTAGAAGTTTTGAAAGGATACAAAAACAATTTTATTGGAAATAAAATTTGGCTATTGGAAGATTTCGAACAAAAAAATTTCTGACTATTTCGCGGAAAATATTGAATGATTTTTTATTTTATAACATTTATTTCAAGTGAAAATAAAAAATAAATTAATATTCCAAAAGATTTTCAAAATTATGAAAAAGGAATATATCTGGAAGATTTGAAAAATTTTTGTTTGAACTTTCAGGAAAAATTCGAACAATTTCAAAAGGTATTTAAAAGTTTTAAAAAATTTCAAACAAAATGTAGATTTTTTAAGATTGGGAACAAAAATCAGTAATTTTGTAAAGATTTTCAAACAGTTTCAAGGTAATAAGAAAGTGTATTCATTACTTCTTCAATTAATGCTTTCATTACAAAATATTGTTAAAAAAATTTCAAAAAGGAATCCGTAAATTTCTAAAACAATTTTAGGAATAATTCGAGTCAGTTTACGAGATATTTCAGAATTTTTCAAAGTTTTAAGAGAATACAAATATTTTCAAACTGTAAAAGATTTCCTAACGCTTATAAAATTTTCTTAAATTTTTCCTAAAATTGTTTAAAATCCTGTAAAATAGAAACAAAAATCTTAGAAAATTTTTATATGCTTTTTCGACTTATTTGAAATCTTCAAAGCCTTTATAAGTTTCGTCGAACAGCTTAGGAAAATCATATTTATATATCCTTAAAGCAAATTAAATAAAGAAAATAAAAAAGTTATTTGAAATTTTTTATTTGGTTAGAATTTTTGGTTATGAATTCAACTGCTTTTATGTATTTAAAATCTAAATCTTTTTGGATTTAAATATCAACGATTAGATTTTATGTCGAGTTTACTGTTTAACTGTTTTGTTGAAAATTGATATTTTTGGGTTAAAAAAAGAATTTTTGTAGAAATTTTCGTCCCTTTTGAAAACTATCAAAAATGTTTTTGTTAAAATACAACTGGTTGAAAATTAATCCTTTCTGGTAGAGGATTCAACATTTTATTGAAAATTTGTCTTTAAAATTCTGAAAATTAAATCTGTAAACAATCTCTTTTAATAATAAAAATCGTATAAACTTTATACGAATTGAGAAAAAGCTGTGATACGTATTACTTTTTTTAACTGGAAATGAGCTTTGAATTAACAATTTTTCTTTGGAGATTATACTGGAAAGCGGTAAGTATAATCAAAAATCATTTAATTTCAAAGAAAATAGCAATTATTTAAAGAATTTCAGATTATGCTTGCTTTTTCCCCACAATGGGTGTATATTTCAAAGAAGATAATTTTTTTTAAGCAAATAAAGTCTTACACCGGAAAAGTTTATTTAAAAGAAAATTCATTTGACTTTAAAAACTAAACTTACAATATTTTGAACTGCTTTAGTTTGTGTTAGTATTTTTAGTCAGAGATATTAACGTTGCTTTTCTATTATATTATTTTACATAATAAATACTATGGAATAAGTCATAATTATTTAGTTTCAGAAAAATATAAGTAATTAAATAAAAATAAAAAAAGTTTTAGAAGTTAGGATAGTAATTCTAATATTATCGCTCATTGTAATTGTTTCACATACTACAGAAATTTCACCTGGCGGTATTTGCTGAGTGATTGCATAAATGATTGCATAAACAGTATAAACTATAAACTCTTCAAATTTGACGTAGGGTGACCAGTTTCATGAACTGTAAATCCGGGACATTTGAATACCGGATAAAAGATTGTTAATATCGATTTCCCCGGTTTAGTATTTTTTTGTAAAAAAAATTTAATTTGCTAAAGAATGCATCAGATAAACACTATACTATACTTTCGGGAAATTGAGTAATTTATTAATTCATTCATTTTTTAGTTATTAACATTTACATATGTAAAAAATTTATGAAAGCCTAAAGAAAAATAATAATGAAATTTTAATGTTCCACAAAGTGAAATTTCGGGAACCTTTAATCCCGGAATTTTTCGCACACAAAATGGTTTCGTCAAAGTTATTTTAATTTTTTTTTAATGTCAGACATTTTTTTAATGGTATTTTTATTAAAAACACGAAATCTGGTTAATAGGAAGCCTTATGAAAAGTTTTTGTTTTTGCTGTCCTTAAACTCAGTAAATAAATTGTGTTTCAAAAATTCAGAAAATTTTCTTGGACCTTTTCTCCCTTTTTTCTATAGTTTTCGAGAAGTGTCATTAAAAAAAACAGAACAATAAAGATTTATTTTATAAATATTTACAAATTTCATTCAAAACATTCCTCTTGGAACCAATAATTTTTTTGTAAATAAATAAAAACATGTTTTAAGAGTTTTTCGGGCTATTTTGGCAAAATTGACTCAGAAGTTTTTTTTTGGATCGCAACCAAATCTTCAACAGTTGCTTTTGAATTATCACCAATTTTACTGAACTGAATGAAATTTTTGGAATTTTTTCCAATTCAATTAAATTGTTTTGAAGCCTGATGAATAGAATTCTTTGTAATTATTTTGAATTTGAAAGAACATTAGTCGCATTATTTATGCAAATTAGTCACTCTTAGTCACATTTTGGGTTGAAAGTAGTTATATTTTTAGTTGAAAATTTTATTATTTGGTTACAAATCCAAGCATTCCGTTAAAACGTAATTCTTTAATCGTTGAAAATTCAACTACAGTCATACCCACAAGAAAAAACGTTTTCAGTCGAAGCGGCAGTCGATCAGGTTATTTCCCCACTACCTTCTGTCCCAAAACCGGCACAATAGAAGGGTTATACTGTATTTTTGAAGAAAATTAAAATTTTTTGTCAAAAATGAAACTGTTTGGTGGTAAAAATAGTATTATTTTGGTTGATGATTCAACTATTTTGTTTCAAAATTCGTCTGTTTGGTTGGTAATTAATTTTTCTAACTGAAAACTTTACTATTACAATTGAAAATTAATCATTTTAGTTGGAAATTCTTTTCGAACCAAGGAATCTTTTATATTCTTGCCTCAAATTTTAATTATCTTAATGAAAAATATTTTACTATAAAAAACCGTTAAAAAATGCAACAAATATTTTTAGAAATTCTTCGGTCAGTTTCAAAATATTCGTGGTAAAAATAAACCCTCCAAATTTTATAAATTTATCTGCAACCGTTTTCAAGTTATTTTGTTCACAATAAAGTGTCACATTCACACATACACACACACGCACGAACGCACCCGACCAATTACTTAAATCATTTTATTATACATTTGTAAATTGAGGAAGGTTTAATTATTTAATAAAATGAATTAAAAACGTTTCCAAAATTGTTTCCATTGTAAAGCTTTCTCTATGTGGAACCAAAAATCATTTTTTGTATTGAAGATTCTTCATTATAGATGAAAATTTATCTTTTTGGTTGAAAATTTAATTATTTTGTTAAAAAAATTTTCTCTTTGGTTGAAAATTAATATTTTCGAGTTGAAAATTTAACTGTTTTCTAGAAAATTCGTCTTTTTGATTGAAAATTGGTATTTTTTGTTTAAAAGTTTAATTACTTTATTAAAAAATAAATTTTTCGTTGCATATTATACATTTTATTTAAAAATTCATCTCTTTAGTTGAAAAATTCGATAATTCGTATATTTGATTGAAAATTCATATTTTTGTTGAGAATTTATATCTGGTAAGTTGAAAATTAATGCAATTAGTGAAGTCCAGCTGTTTTGTTAAAAACATAAATTCTTTTTATTTTTATTTTTTTTTTGAAAATTCAACTCTGGTCAAACATTTAACTAATGTTTTGCAAAATCTTGTTTGCTTTGTTTCATTATCAGCTATGATATTTTTCGTTGAGAATTATAAAATATCCAAACTAAGTAGAAAATTTTCAAATTTAATGTTGTTAACATTATTTATTTATTCAAAATTCAATAAATAAATATTTGTATATAAAAATTATTTTTAATGTTTAAGGTTTCAAAAATTATTGTTTGAATTTAAAATAACAATAATTGAAAAAAGTATATTCCTGGATGAAAATGGTTTTCCATTATTGTTATTTTACATTCAGAGAATAATTTTTGAAACTCTAAACATTAAAAATAATCTTTTTGGTAAAAATATTTTATTATTGTATTTATATTAAATTAATAATATTGATTTTTAAAAAGATTATTTTCATTGTTTAAAGTCGGAAATGTTATAATTCGGATATTTTATAATTTGACAATTTTATGCCGGGAATATTATTTTTCGCACATTTTACAATTCGGTGATATTATAAACTGTTCGGTAATTTTATTATTCAGGAATTTTATTATTCGCGAATTTTCCAATTTGGAATTTTATTATTCGGAAATTCGATCATTCGCGAATTTTATAGAGTCGAGAATTTTATTTTTCGGGATTTTTCAGGCTTCCCGAAAATTCTACTTTTCGGGTTGAAATTTTAACGGTTTTTGGTTAAAGATAATTCTTTTCTGTTTCAAAAGTCGATTATTGGGTTGAAAATTCATCTTTGTACGTAGCGAATTCCAGATCTTGTTTAATAATTCGACTATTTTGTCGAAAATTCGCATGTTTTGTTAAAGACTCATCTTCTTCTTTTGGTTAAAAACTCATTTTTGATCTTATGAAAGTAATCTGTTTTTGGTTAAAATAAATAAATCTTTATTTCGAATTTTGAATTAGAAATTGTTTCATTCCGTTTATAAAAGATATTCTATATTAAAAATCTTACAAGATTAAAATTCTAGTCTTTGAATATTAATGATCAGTGAAGCTGAAAAAATTGTTCAAGGCAAAGTTAGGGAATGTTGAAAATGAAGATTTGCGGCCGCCCTGTGACTGTGAGAAGTGAGGGTACTAATAAAAGTAGCTTCATCCCTGACCGTAGTAGTGGCCGCTGACTGGATGGCAGGGACATTCCAACGTGTCAGTACCCTGCCGGTGAGCAAGGGCCCCATGGGTGAATATTCGAGCGCGGGGAGCGGTGGGGATTAGGGCCTCAACCTGGGTCCTCTGTTGGGGTACGGGGGCATAATTCCTCTCTCGCCGCGCCCCGTGTAGGGGCACAGCTGGATATAGCAGGCGCATAATACTCCCCCACTTTTTCGGGCCCTACGTCAGATCGTCAGTGTCAGTTTCTCAGTGGCTCTCGTCGCGTTTTGTTGTGTTCGCTCCGCTGACTTGGGTGTGGTGTTTAGTTGTACTGAATTCTCGTACTACGTACTCATACCGGCAGTACACTTTCCAACTTTGCTTCGCACGTTAGTCTTTCTTCTCTTCTACAGTTTTCTACATTTTTTTTCAAGAAAACAACTTTTATTTTTGATGAAAAAAATAGTGCTTCATCGTGGCCTTTTCATTCTTGAGAGAACAATTTTGTTGTGTTTGTGTTTTAAGTGTGTGCCATTTGGATTATTCAGTTTTTAATTTACGCTTTTCTGCTATCTTGATTGTTAGATATTTCTTACTGATGATCGGTTAGTTTGACAGAAAATTCTGTAATACTAGTCAATGACTAATTTATCAGTTAAGAAAAGTTCTTTATCATTGCTTTACCGAGTAAAAGATAATATTGAGAGATATGGAACGTGATCATTTGAAACTAATA
Organism: Acraspis erinacei; assembly: GCA_035041075.1. Lineage (NCBI taxonomy): Eukaryota > Metazoa > Arthropoda > Insecta > Hymenoptera > Cynipidae > Acraspis > Acraspis erinacei. The sequence goes on from JAWWLR010000167.1 coordinate 16,341,725, forward strand.
TTTTTTTTATTCTGCGATTTTATGTGGTAACACTAAGCAATGACGTTACAATTGGAAATGCAGTAAACAATACCGATAACAATTATTAATGATAGAGTAGTAATAGTAATTTACAAGAAAAGAATCAGCATTTTAGTTAAATTAGAAAAGAATTTGAATTTTTTCATAAATTTAAACAAGAAAATCTTAAATTAAAAATGGTTCAACTTTTAAGGTTTGTATTGGAAAATATTCTTGGTATCTAAGGTTTGAATTCCTCCTTTTTAAATTAGGTTTCCAGTTATATTTTATAGTGCAAAGCCGTTAACTAGAAATTAATCTTATTCATTTTCAAGTTTTTCAAATTCTTTAAAAAAATGTTCATTTTATTATAATGTTCAATAAGGCCATTATTTAAACATGAAAATGATTAAATTTTTGTGGCTTCTGTTTAGAAATTATCTAATTTAAAAAATTACAAATTTCAATTTATGCAATTTTGAAGATTATGAATTATAATTTTTCTTGTACTTTCGAACTTGTGGATCAATAATTCTGAAGAAATTTGTCGCAAAAATCGATATTTCCTAAAAAGGAAAGTCGCGAGAGAATTTAGATTAAATTATTTTGATTGGAAAGAACATTAAAATAATTTTGAGAAGCTTCTTCTAGCATAAAAGGTTTTTGAATTTATTTTAAGAGTTGTTTTAACACCCCTTAATGATTTTAAAGCAACAAAATCGACATTTCCTAAAAAGCAAAATCACCGGAGATTTTTCGATTAAATTATTTTGGTAGGGAAACACATTAAAGCAACAAACTTATTTCTAAAAAATGCTAAAATGAAGGAAAATTGTTCTCTCAGGAGTGCATGAAACCGTGGATGTTTTTATCCCGCGTGTTTACCATTTTTTCAGTAATTTCCTGAATCGTGAGTAAAAAAGTGGCACGCATTGTGCGTCTGTGTGGAGTGTTAGTTTTCACCGTAGCGTAGGTGAAAGGGACTTGTGAATTGTGCCGTGAAAATCGATGGATTTTGGATTCTAGAGCCGAAGTCATTGAAAAGTTCGTGGAAGTTGAAAGCCTCGCTGGTTGATTCTCAGCCTCTGGTTTCCCGCCCGGATTCTGTGGATTTGGCTACTGGACCGGCCTTTTTGGCCGTTATGGCCGACGGAGACCAGCCCATTTTTATTTGCTTTTTTCTCTCCCAAGGGTAGAAAAAAAATAATCCCACAGTGTGCTGTTAATTCACCTGATGTGATAAGTTCCCCCATTTCACCGGGATTTGGATTTTGTTCCTGGTGATACTATTCAAGATTTTTCAATCATGACCGTTCCGGAAGAGTAAGTCGATTTTAATGAAACTGGATATTATAAATTGGAATGAAAATTTACTGTTTTCAAATAATTTAATTTTTAATCATGTGACACTTATAATTTTTGTGTCGTTGCCCCCATTTTTTTAAAAAGGATTCTGCTATAGAATAAGAATTCTATTATATTTTTGGTTTGGAATTCATTTCTTTTATTTCAAAATAGCACTATTTGTTGCAAATTTTATTCTCTTTTTGAACATTCATCTGTTCTGTTAAAATACATGTTTTTTTGCACAAAATTCATTTGATTAGTAGAAGATTGAACTATATTTTGTTGAAAAATCGTGTTTTTGTGGGTAATTAATGTTCTTAACTGAAAATTTAACCAATTCTTTTTTTCGCTAAGAAACGATAGATTTTGGTTAAAAATTCAACTATTACATTTTTTGTTAAAAAATGATCCCTTTAAGTTGAAAATTCGACTATTAAATGTTTCATACAGAATTTGCCTTTTTTGGAAAACAATTCCATTACATGGTTGAAGATTTAAATTCTTGTTTGAAAATTTAATTATTTTGTTGAAAATTAATTTGATTTCGTTTTTGTTAAAAATGCAACTTTTTGAGTTAAAGTTAATCTGTTTTGGTTGAGAATTCCGTTATTTTATTAAAAAAATTGTCCTTTTTTTGGTTGAATTCAACTGTGTGAATAAAAACCAAAATACTATTAGTTCAAATATCAACTATTAAATTTTTCATTGGGAATGCATCTTTTTGGTGGAATTTAACTGTTTTATATTTGAAATTAAAATAATTTTGTGATCTTACCTAAAAAATATATATCTAATGGAAAATGAAAAATTGGTCAGGGAAAGTCAAGAAATTTTGAAATTGGAATTTTTTTAGTAACCCTGACATAGGTCATCGGCCCTACCTACTTTAAAAGAAAGTTTCCTGAAAACTGTTAAGTTGAGTGTCAAGGTGTGTTGTACTATGTATCCTTTCCGTTCTTTTGGGACCACCGGAAATGACGGCTGGTGTGTGTGGTGAAATGTTTCGCGCCTTGAGCTTGACCGGTGCAAAAAGAAAAGGTTAAAATTTGTTAAGAGAATCCGTTATAAAACATTTCTCATCGCGTCAAATTTAATTATTTATGCATTCCGGTGCGAAAAATGGGCCAAGAATAAAATCTAGGAAAAACATATAATTTTGTTGATACGGTTGAGGAAATCAATAATAACCCGCGGCAAAGTTGAAAGTATAGCAATTCACATTTCCTGAGGCCAAACAAGTAGATTAGCTGAGTGGCCTATTTTGGTTCTCTACAAATTATGAATGATAATTACCCAAAAGAAAGTGGTCTAGTTGGCTTCCTATTAGAAATAAAAATTTTACGGACCAGTGATATAAGGAGGGTAATTTTTTCCGGGCCAAAAATGACATATGCCATAAATTTATTTGGGGAACTCTAATTTTTGAACCAGATTCTTAATATTTCTGGATGGGTAGGTTCATCGTTAAATTTCTCACGATTAGACACGTCAAGGGATCCTTAAAGAATTTTTGAAGGAAGGACACTTCCTGTCTGATGCTTGAAAAGTGAAGGGTCATAAGGGATAGAATCTGTTGTATCACATAAAAAATAAATGGCTCGTGACGATCCAATTTTATTAAGGTATCGCTCGATAAATCTAATTTGTCCCCGAACGTTTAGGCTTAGTTTAAGGACCGCCATAAAAATTATTCAAACGTTAATAAATGAATTGGTCCATTCTATTTCTCACGAACTTAAAAATTAAATAAAAGTTTTTTTTACATTATAAGGGATCCCAAGTGTCTGTTGGGAACTTGGCAAACTTAATTAGGAATAGTTCAGAATTTGAAGGAGATAAGACTTACATTTTATAGAAAACAATCTTTAAAAAAATATCTGAAGAGGCTTAACGTTACAAAGCGGACACTTAAATCAAATTGAAGAATATAATTGATGGAAAACGACCTATTTATGCAATCGTCTTTCGTCCACTCCATTTCAGAGATGGAACTACTTGAAAATTAGTTTAATTATAGCTGAACGAATCACTGAGTTTTTTTTAATTTACATGCCACCCACTATTTTTACAAAAATGTGACAATATTATAAATTAAAAAAAACATTTATTTACATGTTTAAAAACTTATTCTTTATTATTATTGTGTTCCATTCTTAAAAGTTTAGAATTCATATTTTTGTCTTGATTCTTTATGTGAAAGCATTTCAATGTCAATCTCATTGATTATTTTTTCTACCGGAAACGGAAGTGGAATACCGGGCCACGAAGTTGTGTTTTAAGCACGCAAAATCAGGGAACCTCACGAAAGGTAAAAAGCGTAGAATAAAGAATCAGTGACTCTGGGGACCACACACAAAATAACGAATTTCATCCAGGAAAGGAATAATTATATTCCTAACACTATTTTACAAATATTTATTTTCTCCTGTTATCAATTAAAAGCAAAATAGTGTACAGTTATATTTACAGCGACTCATTGGTCACTGGATGAAATCAGTAATAAAAATAATTCCTGTAATAATTCAATCAAACAATGTCTTTTGACTAAAAATTAGTCAAATTATAACAAAATGAATCAGTGCTTAACTTTTTTTTCACTTTCCTCTTTTTCCTATTCCTATCGTTTTCTTTTCAAGAATTCCTCTTTCCCCTGTTTTTTAAAATTTTCTCCTTTTCATGTTTTTTCGGTTAAGAAATCTATTATTAAATTTCAGGTTTAGAATTAATCTTATTTGTTAAAAATGGTATTATTTGGTTCAAAATTTACTTATTTTCTTCAAAATACAACAGTTTTGTTAAAAAGTCGTCCTTTTTAGTTGAAAATTTGTCTGAACCAACAAATTCTTTTTGGTAGGAAATTCAAGTACATATTTAGTTAAACATGCGTTTTTCCGATTTGAAAATTCATCTCTTTTTTATATTTAATATTTGTTAATTAAACGTGTAGCAGTGAGGTTAAAAATTAAAATGTGCCGGTTGAAAAAAAAGAATAAAATTCATTCATATCTATTCATTTGAAAATGTATTATGTTGAAAATTCATATTTTTTGGTCAAAAATCAATTTTTTAAATAAAAATGCAACTGTTTGTTTGATGTTTAATATGTTTTAGTCGAGAATTCGAATATTGTTCTGAAAATTCTCCTTCTGAAATTGAACTGGTTTGAATTGAAAATGATTTTTTTTTTTGGTAAAAGTGTCACCTGTTACAATTTTTGTTGAAAATCAATCTTTAGGTTAAAAATGCAAGTTTTTGATTGAAAGTTTATCTGCTTTCTATAAAATTAATTTATTGGTCAAAAATCCATAATTTAAATTAACCCATTAACGCGCAAAATCGTATTTTTGTGCACGCAATTTCAAGTGCGCAATTTATACAGAAAAAGATGG
>JAWWLR010000167.1:16436401-16446871 GCA_035041075.1 Acraspis erinacei
AAACTTTCAATCAGAGAGTTGAATTTTCAACATAAAAAGATTAATTTCCAACAAAAAATGTAATAGATGATATTTTAACAATAAATTTTTTTATTTTTAATTAAACCCAGTCGAATTTAACCAAGAAGGGTAAATATTTAATCTAATATTCGAATCCTCAACGAAGCCAGATTAAATAACAACCAAACAGTTGAATTTTTATTTAAAAAAATTAATATTATATTAAAAAGACGAATTTTCAATATAATGCGTACATTTTCAAACAAATAGTTAGATTTTTATTCAAGAGGATTAGTTTTCTACCAATAAAGACGATTTTTAAAATAAAATACATGCGTTTTCCACAAAGGTTCTGAATTTTCAACTACAGAAGATAAATAATCATAGTTGCATTTTTAACTAAAAAAATGTGAAATTTCTTCAAAAATATGAATTTAAAAACCGAATTCATGCAATGTTCAACAAAATAGTTGAATTTTTAACAACAACAAAATAATTTTTAGGACAACTTAAATGTTGAATTAATAAATAGGAAGAAAATCATTAAATTTTGAACCAAAAAAGATGCATTTTTAAGTAGCAAACTACTATACCGCATTTTTTTCATTTCTTGATTTAATTATAAGACGCGAGAAAATAAGTTCTAAAAAATTCCCTACCAATTGCGCCACCTCAGTAACTCAGTGAAAATTTGAGAACTTGTATTTTCTGAATTTCAATAAAAATTCGTATATTTTGAGATTTTTGTATTTTAAGACCAGTGGACTAATATTTAAATTGCAACTGATATATCTCAAATATTTTTCATTTCGCAATTTAATTAAAAAATGCGCGATAATGGGTGAAAATAGGTCAAATAGAAAATTTTTTCTTCCAAAGGATCTTTTAGCGTTCGTGACATTCTCAAAGGAAAAAGTAATACATTAAAAAACCCTATAGAAAAGAAGAAATGCTAGACTTTATATAACAATTTTTCTTTGTAGAATGTATTATTTATGAAATCCAATTTATCTCTTGAGCCCGAGTTGGTGCCTTCAGAAATAATTTTTCCAGAATGCAAGATTCGAGTTTCGCTTATTTATTTACCATTGTGCTTGCAAACGGCGATGTTAGAAATATTTCTCTTGGAAAATGTGGAACATAATACGGAAATAAATAATGTGCAATGTAAAACTATTCGTGAAATTGAATACTATTTGCTTTGTAAGGGTACTCTAATTTTTCGTTATAGGATTTTCTACTTTTATCTGTATGTGGCCGATTTCATATAAAATCAGGCAGTCCAATTTTTTGTACCAAAATATTTTTTTCACGTACTTACGGCTGCTTGAACATTTAGGTGAATTATTTATTTAAAAAAAAAACAGAGACACTTTTCTTCAGTAGACCACATTTTAATTTTCTTATTTCAAATCTAAAAGATTTAATATTTATAAATTGAGTGATTATACACTCTAATTCTAAATCAGTCAAAATATGACCATTGTGTTGCAAATTCGTTTTTTTTGTGAAAATTAATGTTTGGTTAAAAATTGATCTTTTTTATTAGAAAAATATACGCTTTTGTTCGAAATTTATTCAGCTCTTTCTTGGTTGAAATATCAACTAAAACAATTTTTCTTGAGAATTCATATTTTTCATTTAAAATTCTACTACTCGGTTTAAATTTTAATTGCTTTTTTCAAAAAATGATTTCTTGGTTAAAGAAAAAACTGAAAAAATGTTTGAATTCAGAAGTTAAAAACCAATAGAAGAGCAAAAAAGGTAGATGAAAAAATAAGACTCTGATCTCTTATAAAAAGTTTTAGAGTGAAAGGATTGGACTGAAATTATTATCCAGCGTCTGACTGCGTCTACATCCGGTCTGAGTTTGGCATAAAGATAAAGGAAGTAACACCAGATGAATCCAGACACCCTTCTATTTTAAATAAAGAAGACTAAACTCTAAGAATCTTAGAACGATTTGTCAATTCGTCTAATTTTGTCTGCTTTAAATATATCTTTTAAATTACAATTCTCTCTATTTTGGATGCTTTTAAAATGCTTAAATAAAATTTTATTTGCTTGAATGCGAACTGAATTATTAGAAAGCAACACAAAAATCCAATTTTTTTGGTTTAAATTTCATTTTTTGGTTCTATTCTCTAAAAGTCTAATATTATTATTTTGGTTAATTTTTAATCTCTTTTGGTTAAAAATTCTACTATTTCGTTGACCATTTAATTATTTTGTTGAAAAATCAACTACTTTGTTAAAAAGACAACTATGTTTTAAAAAGTAATCTTTTTTTGTAAAAAAGTATTTTTTTTAGTTGGAAATAAACTTTTTTGTGTAAAAATGATCTTTTTAGATAAAAATCTATTTATTTTATTACAAATTAAACTCTTTTATGAACATTTAATTAGTTTTAAGAATTCAACTTTTTTGTTAAGGTTATCTTTTATGGGTTAAAAATTTGATTGGCAGTTGGACTACTTGGATCAAATTCAAAGATTTTGTTAAAAATCAACTGTTTTGGTAAAGAGTCATCTTTTTTGGTAGAAAATTAATCTTTTTGGTTGAAAATTATATGTCTTGTTAAAAATACACATTTTCAGGTTGAAATATTCAAATATTTCGTAGAGAATTAAACTTTTTGGTTTGAAAATTCAACAATTGAGCTCAAAATTATTTTTTTTTCAATCATTTTTTCGGGTTTAATATTTTAGTAAAAAATTCGTTTTTAATTTTTGGTTGAAAATTTATCTCCGCTGTTTGGCGATTTAATTAATTAGTTGAAAATTCGCATTTTTGGGTGCAAAATTAAGCTATTTTGTTTTCTAGGAAATTCCCCTTTTGGGTTGGAAATTTAATAATTTGATAGAAAATTCCACCATTTGTTTGAAAATGATATTTTTGTGTTGACAATTCATACTTTTCGGTTGAAAATTAACTTTTTTTAAGTTCATATTTCGGATTAAAAATTCAATTGATTTAACTAATTTTATTTTTGATTAGAAATTGATATTTCTTAGTTGAAAAATCAATTATTTCTTTGAAAATTAATCTTTTTCGGTAGAAAATTTTCCAAACTTCACAAACAAAGTTTAAAGAGATATTTTACAAAGATTTCGAATATTTCAAAAAGATTTCAAATATTTCAAAAAGATATCGAAAAATGTCATAAGGATGTCAAACATTTCAAAGATTTTATAAAATTTTGTTAAAAATTCACAAAGATTTCACAAGAAATTACAAGATTTAGCAAAGTTTTTAAATACTTCGAAAGATTTTAACGTATTCACAAGGTTTTGAAGGATTTCAAAGACTTTACAAAGATTTAAAAATATATCCAAAGATTTTACAAAGACGAATTAAAATAAGAATTTAAATTCTGCTTCAAGTTAAGGTTTTAGCTTTAAGCTTAATTTAAATTAAAGTTGTTGGACAAAGAAAAATGAAATTGTTCTTATTTTACCTTTTATAAAAAATGGTTATTAGATTATTTAGTGTAAAAAGGAGACCTGGAAAAACTGGAAAAAATTTGAATTTTATTCTAATTTAAATTTCTTAAATTTTAATTGTTATTTTCTCACGCAAGAGGGAAAGTCGTTTTTCGAGATTTCTGAAGGAGCTGTAATTCGAGGGCTTTTATGTGATCAAAGAAAATGCTTTATATCACGATGAATCGCACAGAGCTGTCTGGTGAAAGATAGGATTTGATCAAGTTCTGAAATAAAATTTTTTGTTCACAGATCTATAATTAGCAATATAATATTTTTTGGTCGGGCGAGAAATCATACTTATTTTTTGTTTGTTTTTTTGAAAACTAATTTTTTTGGTTGATAATTATTTTGTTGTTGAAAATTAAATTTTGTAATTGAAAATTTAACTTTTGTAATTGAAAATTTAACTTCCAGTTCAAGATTCATCATTTTTGTTGAACACTCATCTCGTTGGTTGAAAATTGAATTACTTTGTTTAAATCTAGTTTTATTGTTTTTTCTTTAAATTAATTTTTTTGACAAAAAATGAAACCATTTCATTTTTGGCTGAAAAAAGATTGTTTTACATTGAAAATCCAAGTACTTAAATAAAAGTTAACCACTTTGTTAAATTTTTGTTTGTTTGAGAGTTCATTTCTTTGATTAAAACTTGATCTTTTTTGTTTAAAATTAGTTTTTTTTAAATTTAAAATTAATCTTTTACCTGAAAATGTAGTTTTTTCATTTTTTATTAAATTGATAGTTTTTAGTTAAAAATTGGTTTTTGTTGTTAAAAAGCTAATCTTTTCAGTGGAAATTTCCATTATTGGTTAAAGCTGCAAACTTTTTTCGCAATTTTAACTGAAAACTCATTTGGTTAAAAATTTAACTATTTTGTTGAATTTTTTGTTGTTGAATTATCAGCTATTTAATTTTTCGTTAATAATTAATTTTTTTGTTGAAAATTAAACTGTTTTTGGTTAAAGTTTAATATTTTTTTGTTTCAAAATACGACTATTTGTTTTAATATTTAACTTTTTAATTAGAAAATTCAAACATTTGGTTAAAAAGTCATCCTTTTTGATTAAAAATTTAACTATTTTGTTAAACATTCGTCTATTTGGATAGAAAATTCGTTCTTTCGCATTTAAATTAAAAATGGAACTGATAAAAAAGCTCATTGCACATATAATTAAACTCGCTTTGATATCAATAGCAAAAAATTATTGAATTAAAAAAGCCAGTGTGTGACAGTGGGGCCAGACGGCAGAAGTAAAACTGTGAAATTTTTCGCGAGGAATTTTGAGGAAATCGCTTTGTAAGAGAGAGAGAGCAAAGAGAAAGATAGCATATACAGGTTTCAATTATCACGGCGGTAGTGGGGATACATAAGAATATGAATTGCGAATCGCCGGACAAAAGGGAGGCGCGAATAGAGATGAAAGATATATATATATATTGGCAGTAGTGGGGATATACATTTATCTGTGAACGGGATTCGAACAAAGTGTTATATCTCAGTCGTTACTGATTTGATAGACAGAATCCAATTTTCTCTTTGACTTTGACCTTGTTATTGCTTTCTGTGGTCAGATAAATTTAAATTTGATATTGGCAACTATAATCTGATTTGTCTTATGTTTTGGACGTACTCGCTTCGATTTATTGGATGAATATTGAACATTGAATAATGAACAGTTTAGCATTATTTTAGACGAGTAGGTCTCCTAGCATACAGATTTACGAGCGTCAGCCTGCGGTTAACCGTTAACTATTGTTGCAACTGGCAACGTTATTATACCATAAATCCTCCGGTCATGTTGAGAACTTAAGTTTTAGTGTTAAGGACACTACTGCAAAAAAATAGAAAGCACATCTGTTGCAAGTTTTACTTATCTCGTAAACGTTTACACCAAGAACGATTTTTCACTCAGCGAGGACGACAAACATAAAATACGAACAATAAATTGTCTCAAAATTTTGGAAAAAATACGAAAATTTATTTGCGAAAAATCACAAAAATTCCTCATTACATGTGAGGTGCGCTACCAATTACGCCACTGCAGTCCACCAGTGAAGATTTTAAAATTTGTATTTCCTCAATCTTAATGGAAATTCGTATTTTTAGGAAGTTTATTAAGTTTAATTCAATATTTATTTTGGCTAGATAAATGTTAAATGATTATATATTTGAGAGAGAGAGAGAGAGAGAGAGAGAGAGAGAGAGAGAGAGAGAGTACAGACAGGCTTTGCTTATCGTGGCAGTAGTGGGGATATCGAAGAGGAGTCTTTAGAGCAATTGTGAATCGCCGCATAAAACGGTCGCTCAACTTAAAAAATTACACGATTTGCAATTAAAAAGCTAAAAATTGTTTTATTCAAAATCAAAATAGATCAAAATAAAACTTCTTGGTGATTAAAATTTCCTTCAGTTTGAAATAAAGTTAGGATTTGTTTAATTTTCAACGTACTGTGGTAGAAATGTTTTAATTTTTAAAGTTTCCCATTTAAAATTACTTTTTATTTTAAGCGTTCTTTAAAGTCATTTAATTTTTAATGTTTATAATGGAAAATTGTAGTATTTTGTACGGTGGAAAATGAAAGTAAATTTATTTGTTGATGTCCGGAAAATTTTTCTAATAAATTTGAATGTTAAAGTGTAATATTTTTATGTTATAATCATTTTCAAATTATAGATTTTCAGAAATCAAATTTTAATCGCTTCGAATAAAAAATTATTTAAATCTAAAAAAAAAATCAATTTTAAACGCATTTAATTAGAAATGATACAATTCCAGTTTCATTTTTAATAAAATTATCTAATTTTCAAAATTTTTATCTGAAATTTGTTAATTTTGAAAGATTTTCTTTAGGAAATTCCTAATTTTAAATTCAAAATGGTTCAATATATATATTTTTTTAAATTTGAAACGCTTTCCTTTCAAAATTATTAACTATTCTTATAATAATTCGTAGTTTTTATATTACCCAAGAATTTAGTAGGAGGTTTTGAAAATAATTATTAATGAAGTGACGCATAAAGCTATTAGTGTCTAAGAAAATAAGGGGGTCTATAATTAAATTTACAAATCGATTCTAAAGACTAATTACGATAAGCTTACGTTGGAGGTTCTCAATTAGTTTAACGAGGCAAAAAGCGACGATGAATTAAGATGCCACACGAATTTAGATAATTATATAGAACATGATTAAATTTAGAATTTCTTAGTCAAGAAAGCTCAACAATGGCTATTCTCCATTGAATATCCACCCCTATTGAATTCTTATATAAGACAATTTTATATAAAGAGCTTTAAATAGTCACTTGGAAACACCTTTCAAAAATAATAAATTTGCAATTTTTCAAATTTAATTTAAAATTGTTTGTGTCCGTTGAAAATTTGTATCTTGGTAGAAATTTCACTTTTTTGTTGTTAAAAATTAAACTTTTTTTTTTAAATGTGTCTTTTTTGTTTGCGTCCAACTATTTTATATTTAAAATTTCAATTTTTTAAAGTGAAATGCCTACTATACATTATTTGTTCAGAATGCATCTTTTTTAGCTGAAAATTTATTTACTTGATTGAAGATTCAACCAATTTGTTAAAAAATCTTTTCTTTAAAAAAAAAATTTTTTTTGGTCGAAAATTAACTTTTTATCTGAAAATGTAACTGTACCATGTTTTGTTGTACATTTAATTTCTTTTATTAAAAATTACACTAATTTGGTTAAAATGTTGTTAAAAATGTATTTTTTTAGCTAAAATTTTATCTCTTTGGTTGAAAATTTAACTATTTTGATGAAGATTAGTCTTTTTTTTAAACTAATCTTCTTAATTAAATACTGTATTTTTTGGTTAAAAATGTAACTTTTTGGTTAAAAATGAACTTTTTTATTGTTAAAGGAAACCTGCTTTTTTAAACTGTTTTTTTACAGTTAATTTTTCTTCGTTAATTTTTCTAACTAAGAAGGTAACTTATCCTTTTGAGATTAAAGATTTTTTTTTAAATGGATGTTTCCACTACTTTGTTAAATTTTTTTCTGAAAATTCTCATTTTTTCGCTGATTCATTATCTTAGTTGAAAATTTGTCTTTTTGGCAGAAAATTAATATTTGCAGGTTAAAAATTGAACTATTTTGTTACAAATTCAATTATTTTGTTGCAAATTAAACAATTTATTTGGAAACTTTGATTTTTTTGCATAAAATTAATTTTCTTTGTCTAAATTTAGCCTTTTGGTTGAGTATTCATCTTTTTAGATTGAAAATGACGAAACTACTCTGTTAAAAATTCAATTTCGTTGTTGAAAATTTAGTTTTTTTTTTGAAAATTTAACTCTGATTGAAAATTTGACTTTTTCTGGAAAATACGTTGTTTTGGGGCTGAAATATTAAGTTTTCTGGTTAAAATTCAACTGTGTTTGATTAAATTTTAACCTTTTTCTTAATTACACAAAATAGTTGAAACTTAATTAAATAAATAAAATTTCAACTGTTTGTTTAGAAACCCAACAACCCTTTTGTTGAAAAGTATTAATTTTTTCGAAAAATTAACTGATTTGTTAAAAAGTGGTTCTTTTCGATTTCCTTTTGAATTAAAAATTAATCTTTTAATGGCAGAAAAGGAATCTTTTTGTTTTTTAATACATGTACTAAAGATTTTTTTATTTTAATTTTAAATTGCTTTATTCTATTCATAAAGGTTCTATCTTGACAATTTTACAAGTCAGAGAATTTTTAAAATTAAGTTTTTTCGCCCCCCTGTTCAGCTGAAAATTGAATTTATTTTTTTTCTCGTAAAATTGACTTTTTTTAGCTAACGATGATTTATTTTTAAATTTATAAAATCAGCCTGGTTTCGAGATGAGATTTGTGAAATGAAAAATGGAACTCTGTCTTTCTGATTGGCTAGCTCGTTTTGAAGGTATAAATTGCTTCTGCTCCACAAACTTGAAGATTTATAATCTTGTTCCAGGACTTTATAGTGCTCTTTTGTTCTTAAGATTTCTTTTGCATTTTCTCTTTTCTCAATTCATAGAGTAGATTTCAGATGTTCTGGGAGATGAACAAATTTTTATTGTTGAGTTAATAATAATAATAATAATAATAATAATTTACTATACAATAGAATAATTTTCTATGATATATTATGTGTTAATTAGAAAAAATTTCTATTCAAGGTACTTTTAGAAATTTTTAAAATCTTATAATTAAAATGTATCAATCAGATCTTATATGAATTACTTAGGGGTCAAAATTCCTGAAGTGGGCCACTAAAAATCGACGTTTTTTAAAATTTCAACATTTAAAAAAGTTATAAACAATTGAACATTTTCAAGACTTTTTTTTAAATCGCGATATTTCAGCGATTTTCAATGATTTCACGTTTTTAAGTAATATTGCAAGAAATTTGAATGGAAACAATATTTTAATGAACAAAATTTCTCTTAAAGACTATTCTTGTTATTATTATAAACAAATTTAATAAACGAGTGCATTATTCAGGCATTTGTCGTCAGAAAATTTCCTTTTTTTTCGATGTCAATTTTTTTTTTAATTAGGAACCTCTATATAATTTTAGCAACATCAATCATTATTTGATATATTTTATTTTTTAAAACAAATTTAATAAACAAATGCATTATTTGGGCATCTGTTGACGAAAAATACGTTAGTTCAATGCCAGTCCATTTAATTAATGAAACTGAATGAAAAAACACTGTTTTTATTAAATTAAAAGCACTGACTTTGAACAAAAACGAGTTTTTACATCGACAAATGCCCAAATAATGCATTTTTAATTAAATTTGTTAAAAAAAAAACATAAAATTTATGAAATAATTATGAATGTTGCTGAAATTATCGTAAAGTTCTCAATTAAAAGGACTATCATAAAGAAACGAATTTTTCGTCAACAGATGCCCGAACAATGCATTTGTTTATTAAATTTGTTTATAATATTAACAAGAACAGTTTTGAAAGAAAACTTGTTCATTCAAATATTGTTTTCATTCAAATTTCTTGTAATATTAATTTAAAAAAAAGTTTAATTATTGAAAATGATAGAAAACACATTTTCAACAAATAATTTGTTTATAAAATTTTTTTTTTAATTTTATCATGATGGAACATCTTTATATAATGTAAATCTATGAAATTTTGGCGATTACAACCATTTTCCTATTATTGACGAGCAATTTCGTTTTTCGTCAAAAAATTGTTTGTTAAATTAGCATTTGTTTCTTGCAAAATTAATTATTTATAACAAATAACCATTTTTTTACGTCAATCATATTTTATTATGTTCTTTTCTTATTTTTCAAGATGCAAACCAATTTTCGTTGAGATTCATAAATTATTCGCTGAAATATCGCGACTTAAAAAAGACTTGAAAATGTTCATTTGTTTATAACTTTTTGAGAAATTGAAATTTTAAACAACTCTTTTAGGGTATTAATTTTAACCTATAAGGCTTCCAAAATATCCTAAAAGATTTATGAAAATCAACCGGTTGATTTTTAGTGGCCCACTTCAGGAATTTTGACTCTAAATAAAATTTTTAATAACTTTTGTACATTTGTTTCAGTAACATTTGTTTGTCTACTATTATATTTTTGGTTCTAAATTGATCTCGTTTGGTGACAAATTCTACTATTTTGACAAAATTTAAATTCTTTTGTTGAAAAATCAACTGGTTTTTAAAAATTCCTCTTTTTTGGTTGAAAATCTATTTTTTGGTTAGAAATTGAATTTTTTTATTTAAAAAATGCGACTGCTTGGTTGAAAATCAATATGTCTTGGTTCAGGATTAAAATAATTTTTTATTGTTATTTGTGATTGAATTCAACTGCTTTTATTTCAAATTAAAATATTTTTCGATTAAAATATCAACAGTTGGTTGAAAGTTTAATTACTTTCTAAAAAATTAATTTTTTTTTGTTGAAAAATGATGAGTTTAGTTGAAAATTCAACTGTTTGGTTGAAAATGATTTTTTTTTTTAAATT
>JAWWLR010000167.1:16460782-16472161 GCA_035041075.1 Acraspis erinacei
AATGCTATCAATTTAGTACAAACGAGTTCAGGAAGTTTTCATACAAATTTTATAAAGATTTTAAAAGAACACAATAATTTTAAAAATATTAAAAAGCGTATAATACACCAGATTTTAAATATTTCAAATCATTTCAAAATATTCGAAACTTTTCAAAATTTTTCAGAGGATTTAAAAAGATTTCACAAGGATTTCAAATATTCTAGCGATTTTAAACGAAAGCAAAAGATTTTACAAATATTTCAAAGTTTTCAACAGACTTCATAAAATTTGACAAAGTTTTAAAAGATTTCAAAAATATTTCACAAATTTTAAAAGAGTTCAAAAGATTTCTCAAAGGTCTCATAGAAATGTAAAGATTTTACGAAGTTTTCAAAAGATTTCATAGAAATTTCAAGATTTTACAAAAATATTTAAAGTATCCGAAAGATTTCTTCAAGATTCCATAGAAATTTGAAGATTTTACAAAGGTTTTGAAAGAGTTTGAAGATTTTATAAAGATTTCAAGGATTTCGAAGACTTTAAAAAGATTAAAAAATATTCTCAAATATTTCACAAAGACGACTTACTTTTGCAAAAAAATTAAGCATTTATTTATGGTTCTTTTTTTCGGAAACTATTGACCAATAAGCAATGAAATGGCTCCTTTCTTAGATTTATAACAAAAGCTAATTTCATTATTAGATGTAAAAAAAGTGGGTCTGGAAAAATTTGATTTCATGGCCTTTAAGACCTGAAAAAGACCTTGAATTTTGCTCCTAAAAATCGCTGGATACCCTGTTTTAACAATTCCTTCATTGTTTACATTTTCATGAATTTATTTTCCGAACAATATTAGTATTCAATTTAACTTTATTACTCACGACCTTATTTCTCTGCTGAATATAATGAAACCTTCACAATAAAAAAAAAATATTTAAAAAGTATTTCTCTCGAATAAGAGGCCAGAAGTCATGGGCTGGGAAATCAATGGTAATCAATTTTGTATATCTACGTTTGGAATGCCTCTGGTTATATGGACGTTATGGGCTTGATTTTAATTCTGATTTCTGGTTAAATGATTTATTGTGTGAAAGATATTCGGTAGTTTTTACTTGAAGGAAATTGAGAAATATAAAAAAAACCTTAGCTTCTGGGAAAAAGTGCTTCAAAAGTAAATATCCGCTCAGAAACTTTAGTGACCAATAAAAAAACTTCTGATGCGACTTTTACGGAATAGTCTTGTTCACATTTGTCACCTAACTTCATGCTTTTATCGTTTTCGTCCAATAAAGTTTTCCAATCTTGGTCGTGGTGAAAAAAATGTCTAATTACAGTTTTTCTCTACACTTTTGTGTAATTATAATTACATTATCTGCTCGATGAACAGCGTTGACCCCTGCGCACTTTTTAAACAAGTTCCGAATTTTTATTTTAATAAAATTTTAATAAACCTGAAAAATCTTTTTTTTAGAACACCATTTGTTTTTATTTTTGACTTCAAATCGCCATAATTCAGCCAGTTCTTGGAATTTTTTGATAAAATTTACAGAGAATATTTTTTATGATGTTCTACGACTGATAGAGTACATAACAAACTTTTTTTTTAGAACAAGCGTGATAATTTCTTACCTGAAACATTGCATTAATCATTAACTTGTATCTTCAAGATCATGGGAAGTCGAGCGATAAAAATTTTAATTCTTTATCGTCCAATACTAACATTTAACTACGAAATCCTTGGAAATTAAAAAAAAAAACAACAATCCTACAACTTCTGAACATTTATGCTGATAGAGAGAAGTAAGACAGACAATTTTGTAGATTAATAAAATAAAACAGGATGTAAGGCGTCCTGGAAAAGTCTCTGAACTTTTTAACTGGAAAAACCTGGAAAAACCTGGAAAAGTTTTTGAACTTTGCTTATTGTCATGGAATTTTTATTTCCTTAAAGAAAAAATAGGTTTAAAACTAGAAAAACACACCTATTTAAAAAAATAGATGTTCATTTTATCACAGTGGAAATTCACTAAGCTAAAAAGAAAAACATTTCAAAGTTTCTTATTTTTTCCCGATTTTTTTGCACCTTTAAAAACAATTTAATGACATTTTTTGAAGTCTTAATATTTTTTTTTTTGATAATAATGTTGAAAGTATAATGAGCTTTTATTGATTAGAATTGCTTATAATTTGACTGAGTTATCGACCAATATTTGCATCCGGTTTATTTTCGCAGGGTATTTATTGATGATTAATCATTTACTTAAAAAGCCCGTTTTTAATTTTTACCCGAAAACGTAATTTTTTCATTCTGGGTTGAAAATTGAAATGTTGTTGAAAGTTTGCCATTATTTACAGAAAACTAATCTTTTTGATTATTTCTCTTTTTTTTTATTTTTTAAAACCGCAAGTGGTTAGCTAAAAATGAACTTTTTTGTTGTTGAAAATTTAAGTATTTTTGGTTGAAATTAAAAGTTGTTGTTTTAAAATTCGACTATTGAGTTGGAAATTCATCTTTGCCGGTAGAAAATTCCAGTATTTGGTTAACAGTTAAACTATTTTCTTGAAAGTTTGACTATTTTGTTAAAAAAGCAATCTTTTTGGTTCGAAAATTCGTCCTTCTGAATTGAAAATTATTATTTTTTTTTTTTTTTTTGTTAAAAATGAAACTGTCTTACAAAAAATTCAATTATTTGAAGAAGTTCACCATTTTTTTCCTTAAAAAGGGGGTCATTTTTAAACAAACCACTTTTAAATTTGTAAAGGCCAGCATTTAAAAAAAAATAGGTTTATTATTTTTTGAGATGAAATAATAATTAATTGAAGAAATAATTCAATTGTTTGGTTGTAAGTGCACTTTTCTAGGTTGAAAATTCAACAATTCGGTTAAAAATTCAACTTTTTTTTTAAATTTAAATTATTATTTTGAAAATGAAACTATTTTTTAGAAACTCATTGTTTCTGTTGGAAAATTGCACTCTTTTCTTGAAAATGAGTCTAGACACCCTGAATAAAAAATTAAACAGAATTCCATTTTTCCCGAGTGGCAAGCTCCCTTTTCTTGATAAGCGACGAAATTCTCTATTTTTTAAAGGAAAATTCTGCAGCGTTTTTTCAGTTCTCGAGACAGTAAATACTCCTACAAACAGAAAAGTTTTTTTTTTTGAGTCGCGAATAAAAGTGGTGTATACACAAAACTACAAAGTCTTGATTGTCCCAAGCCTTTGTACCGACTTTTCTTTTATTTTTTTTTATTTTAAACTTGATATTTATCCCGACGTTCGTCGACCTAAAGGCTTTCATAACTCGCTAATTTATTTACGTTTATCAATATTGAAGTCAATATTAGCGTAAGAGATAATTGAGCGCCGACTACAGACATTTTTATCTTTAATGTTTATTTCTTCATTCATATTGTGATAAAATGCGGAAATAACTTGTGATAATGTTTTTTTTTAAATTTTATTACTCTTTTAACATTTTTTTTATGAATCGTGAATGGTAGTGAAGATAGGGGGAGATATAAGTAAAACGGAATAATTAAATTAGAAAGGACTGTTGGGAGTAGTAAAAAGTAAAATGAAGTTAATTTAATAATATCTTTATTTTAATTCTGATTTTAATTACCTTTCATAATAATAATAAAAGTTAAAGTAAATGAGTTTAAGTAATTGAACACTCCATAATGAGTGTTGTAAATTATAAAAAAAAAAACCTTTAGGAAAAAGAATCTTTGTGATCTTAGCAAATCTTGAAATCCGCTTAACTGACCGGAAATGGACATTTAACACGTGTATAAGTGGAACGGAACTGAAATGTTCTTCAGGTCCTTTACCTTTCAAAAGTCCTTTTGTTTCAGATATTATTTTCTTAATATTTTTATTTATTTTTGTCTGTTCCTAAGCAAAAAGTAAATTTGCATACAATATTAATGAGTAGTTATAATAAATACAACTTAAAATCTTTGTTCAGATAATATCGAAACCAGAGATCGAAAAATTGGAAAATTACATTAAACTCTCATGAATGAGAATGTAAAAATTGAAAAGAAAAAAAAATAAGTGGTACCTTCTTAAAAATAATTTACATAAAATTTCGTTCCTGCTCATCTTCTTATGTAAACCTCTTTGGTAATTTCACGCAGGCACATATTTTAATTCAATTTCTTTTTTCCTCCCGAATTAAAGGGAAATCTTGTTATCAAGTGTATTTCAATTATCATAATTAAGTAGCGATTAGACTGATAGCAATATGCTTCTCTCATGCATGAAATCAAACGAAATCATGATTCGAATTTAAATGATAAATTTCGTAACAAATTTCTATTTCCTTGACTGGTGTTTCAAGTACAACTTTGCATATCTTCCCTATTCAGTTTAAATTGGAAAATTTAAATTAGCTTTTTGAAAATGTATTTTTATTGAGAGATTAAATTTGGATTCATAATTTAGATAGAAAAATAAATATGCAAGTAGCTAAAAGTATAGATAACCATAATCAACATTATCACATAAATGTCGTCAGGTGCTTAAAAAAAATTTAGATTGTCATTTACGGTTGAGAGTCTCGTAAAAAATAATCGATAATGAATTTCTAATTAAGATTATCCGCGTTAATCTGATGGAGGAATTTGAAAAAAAATTGAAAAACATTCTAATTGTATCTAAATATTTCCATGTGAAAAATCCCCTAAAATCCCTAGACTCGAGAATTTGGACAGAATTTTCCCCCCATTTTCATAGGATTTTCATTCATTTTTCTAGAATCATAACTAGAAATTCAAGACCTTCGATTTAATGGTTGATTTTTTAATCTAGAAGATTAAATTTTTACCAAAATTTACGAATTTTCGACAAAATAGTGGAATTCTTAACGGAAAATATTATTTATATATAGGTTAATCAATTAATTTTCAACGAAACCAAAATAAAAATAAAATCGACGCATTTTCAACGAAATAGTTAAATTTTTAACCAGAGATGAATCTATAACCAAAAATGATTTTTTAATAAAATATTTCATCTTCAACCTCAGATAGTTAAATTTTCACCCCAAAAGATGAATTTTCAACAAACAAGTTAAATTTTCACCAATAGAAGATTTTTCAACCAAGGAAAAAAAATTTGAACTTAATTTTTCAATTATCAATAGAAAACAATGTTCTATCAAATACAAAAAATTTAAATTAAAAAAAAATATTTTAATTATAATTTTCAACCAATAGTTGGAATCTCCAACCAAAATAGATTAATTTTTAAGCACATAATTGTATTTTCAACTGTGTAATCAACATGAATTTCAAACTAAAAATACATATTTGTAACCAAGACAGATTTTTCTGTTAAGGATGAAAAACATTTGTTGAATTATATACTTAAAAAAAATTAATTTTCTACAAAACAATTGAATTTTTGTCCCGGCCAGTTTAAAAAATTAGTTTTCAAAGAAAAAGAAACAACAAATTTTCAACGGTATTTTTAAACAAAATGTTATATTTTCAATCAGAGATGAATCTTTAACAAATAAATTTTTTTAAGAAAGTACTTCTTCAATAGGTTTTAAACAAAAAAATACGAACGTTTAACAAACAAGTTAATTTTTTAACCAAAAAAGCCTTTTCAGTAGAAAACAATTCAGTCGAATTGTTAAATTTTCAATCCAAAAAGACAAATGTTTTAAGAAACAGTTCAATTTTCAACAAAAAAGGTCAATTTTTCGCCAAAAAAGATTGTTCAATCAAGAAAGAAATAATATTTCAACTAAATTGTTTTATCTTCAAACAAAAATAGAAAACGAATTTTCTACAAAACAGTTGAATTTCCAAACCGGACTTACGAATTTTCAACAAAACAGTTCATTTTCAAGTAAATAGTTGAATTTTCAATCAAAAAAGATAATTTTTAACCAAACAGTACAATTTTACAGTTAAGGAAGAAAAAAATAAACCAAATTGTTGACTCTTAAAGCCAAAAAATACGCATTTTGTTGCAAAACAGTTGAATTTTTAACCCGAAAGTATGAATTTGGAATACAAAATTTTGTTATTAACAAAAAAGACGAATTTTTAACAAAGTGCATGAATCTTCAACAAAATAATTGAATTTTAAATGAAAAAAGACCATTTTTAAACCAAAAATTAAATAGTTAAACTCTCAGTTTAAAACATTAATTTTCAAACAAAATTCAAATTTTCAACGAATTTTTAACAAAATAATTAAATTTCAAATAAAAAATTTGAATCTTTAACCATAAAAAAATGAATGTTTAAAGCAGTAGTTTATCTTAACCACAGATACTTAAAATTTTACCCAAAAGGAAAAAATTTCCATCAAACAAGTTCTTTTTTTAATCGAAAAAAGATTTTTTAGACCGAAGATAAATGTTCTACAAAACAGTACAATTTCCAAAAAATCGAATTTTCAGTTAAAAAAAGTTTTTTCTATCAAGAAGAAAGCAAAATTTTTACCAAACTGTTTATTTTTCAATAAAAATGTTGTTCTCTATAAAGCAGTTAAATTTAGAACCCGAAGTTACGAGTTGTCAACAAAACTGATAATTTTCAACCAAATAAAATAATTTTATACCCCACAGTTGTATTTTCAACTAATAGAAATGAATTTCAAACCAAAAAGACAAATTGTTCAACCATGACAAATTTTTCAGTCCAGGAAGACAAAAAATAATTTTTTTAAAACTTTGAATCCCAAAAAGACTAATTTTCTACCAAACCAGGCGTTAAAATTTTGCCGGCACAGGTCGCTGATCAATCTCTCTATAGCAATCAGCCCAGGTGAAGAGCTTTGATATAAAAAGTTATAATAAATGAAATCCCCTTTTTTTGAAAAAATACCATTTTTTTAAAACTAAAACTATACCACTGAACCGATTTGATTCCTGAGATTTTAAAGCTTCTTTTATAGTAAAAGGAGAAAAGAAAAAAAATTCTAAAATTTTAGAGCGTGTTTTTTTCTTTTATTTAAAACGGCGTAGATTTTCGCAGTATTGGATAATTTGAAAATATAACATGATGGGTGTCACGGCCGATGGACCTCGAGAAAAGCGAGCGGTTGAATAAATTTTCATAATTTGCCTGAAACAATGCCTTTTTATTTGCATAAATCAGTTATCTCCGTAATCACATAACGAGAGGATTTCCCTCATCCTTCCGCCTGTCCAATCTGACTTTTCCTTCATACGGCTCGAGTCTCTGAATGGTCGAATTCAAACCGTCAATTCATTATTTTATCTTCCGTGAAAAAATTCCGGAAAATTAAAATACTAAATTTATCTCTGCGATTCTGCCATTATATTCAGGGTTCCCCCATTCTAATTTTTCGATACAAATTTTTTTTTATTAAAGCTAGGATATGATACTGCGAGTATCGAATTTTTTTTAACTTACTGAATATTTTATTTTTTCATGGAAAAATATAAAATTAAAATTAGTGGTTAAGAGCATCTGACCGGCAATATGAAAGGCCTGGGTTCTGATCCCAGCGGAAGTAGAGACATTTTTTCACAACTTATGAAAATTAATAATCAATATTTAAAAAAAAATTATTTTAGACATAGTAGACAAAAAAAATTAACATCATATTATTTACTACATTTCCCTGATCAAAAACCATAATATCAAAATAAAAAAAAACCTTCAAAATTTAACAATTTCTTTGGCAAATTAAAATTGATTTAAATATTTATTTATAATAAATATAAATAATCTTTTTAAACAGTTATTTGTCAACTATTTTTCTCTAAGTTTTAAAATTTTCCAAGTATTACAAATGAACTTCAATATTTATTATTTAATCTTTATTGAAAAATCGAATTGGAAGTTTATTCTTTTCGGTTAAGAAGTCTTGTATTAAATTTCAGGTTGAGAAATCATCATTTTTTTTTTGGTAAAAAATAGTATCATTTGGTTCACAATAGAATTATTTAGTTGAAAACTCAAAAATTTGGTGAAAAAGTTATCCTTTTTATTTGAAAAAGTTTGTCTTGACATTTCATCTTTTCTAGTTAAAAATGCAACTGTACTTTTTTGTTGAAAATTTACATTTTTGGATTAAGAATTTATCTTATTTAGTTGACAATTCAAACTATTTTGTTGAAACTGCATGTATTTTGTTAAAAATTCAACTTTATTGGTTGAAAATTAATTCTCTTTTTTTAAATTTTAACCATTTTTTTGAAAATCTGTGCATTATCTTGAAACTTCTTTTTTGATAGAAAATAAATTTTTTTTAAGTAAAAAAAGCAACTGTTTGGTTGAACTGCTTTCTCTGAAATTATTTTCTTTGTCGATGATTTATAATTTTAGTGGAAAATTCATATTTTTTTTTTGAAAATTTAACTATTTTGATAAAAATTAGTTTTTGTTGTTAAAAATAAATTTTTCAAGTGAAAACCTAATCACGTTGCAAATTCGTCGTTTTAGTAAAAAAATGTAAATATTGGTTTAAAAATTCAATGGTTTTGTCTAAATATCGTTTTCTTGATTTAAAAATCTTGCTTGGTTCAAAATGAAACTTTTCTGGAAAATTAAGCTTTTCTTGAAAATTTTCCTTTCTGATTTAAAAATTCATCTCTTTTGGTAGAAATTTCATCATTTTTTTGTCCAATTTTAAACGGGTTTTTATTGAAAATAAAAATATTGTCTTGGTTAGAATATCAACTATTATATCTTTTCTGGATGATTCATCTTTTTAGGATGAAAATTGAACTTCTTTGATAAAAATTATTTTTTTGCTGATAAAATGTAATGTTTTAATTGAAAAATTAACTATTTGGTTGATAATTTAATTATTTTCTAGAAATATCTTTTTTAATTTGAAAATCTGCATAGCTAGGTTTTTTATAGTAAACAAAAGTGGCATCCATGATATAGAAATTTTTAAAAAGATTTCAGTTATTTAAAAAAACTCCAACGAATTTTAAGAGATTTCTTTAAAAAAAATTTCTTTGGGAACATTAAACATCTTCCCCCTAATTTCCCCCTTTTTATGACAAAATTACCCTATTTCCTTTTTTTTTAGCTTGTTTTGCGCTGTGATTCTTTGCGTATTTTGTAATTATTATGCTATTTATTTCTCAAAAGAGATTTATTTATAATGATTTATTTATAATGATTTATTTATTTAGAACTTTTTATTATTGAGTCGGAAAGTCCTGCAAACAAATAATGAACTTTATTAAAGATTAATCAATTTTTGGATTAATAATCTAATGAGTAATTTTGTTTTTGTTTCAGGTAAGTTAACTTCTAAACCTCTTTAGTCAAACCTGGAATGTAAGTATGGCATCCATATCTAAAAAAATTTGTTTTTAAAATTTTGAATTTTGGAATAGTTATTCAAATATTGGATAAAATTTCGAATGCTTTTTATTACTGCAGATACTATTCTAGAAAGAAATTAAAAAATTAAATGCGAAATTTTCTTTTTTTCTCATAGATTTATATTACTAGTTTGAACTTAATCTCTGGAAGAATGACCTGTTATTTTCATCGTTAAATTCTACAAGCACAAAATCAATATTTAAAGAGTTCTGATACGAGAGATATTCTTTTTATGAAAAAAAAGTTTCAGCTCAACTCTCGAATCCATCCGAGTTTCTTTTACTCGCAAATATAAATAGAAATCAAAATATTTATTATAGAAGTAAATTGACTTTCTTGGTGGCGGTGTATAAATTACGTATTTTGGGGAAGGGGGATATCAAGAATTTTTTTATGGTGTCTTAAATTATACTTTTTAGTCTGAAAATCACTAATAAACAAATTTTTAATTTTTGTTTATTATAAATAATCTTTTTAAACAGCTTCTTGTTAGCTACTATTTTTTAATTAAAATGTCCAGTTATGTAACCTAATTATTTGAAAAGTGATATTTATTTAAACTATTATTCTTTATTCTATAAATGATAAACCTTCCTATTTGCCGCAGTCTATCATCCCCTTATTCCCGTTTTTCAAAACTGAAAATTCATTCCTTTCGGTTAAAAAGTATACTTTTAAATTTTCAGACTAAAAATCCATTTTTATAGTTAAAAATGATATTATTTTGTTCAAAAATTTATTATTTTGTTGAAAATTCAACAATTTTGTTAAAAACTCAGGCTTGTTAGTTAAAAATTTAACTGTTTATTTGAAAAATTCTTTATTTTTTGAAAATTCATATTTTTTGCATCAATTCAAGTGGTTTCAATAAAAAATAAAAAGATGTTATTTGAAATATCAACTATTACATTTTTTGTTTGTTACGAATTGGTTGAAAGTATTGGTTGAACTTCGATAAAAATGATTTTTCTATTGTTAAATGTAACGTTTTTTAAGTAAAACTTTAATTACTTGGTTGATAATTCCACTGTTTGATCGACAATTCAACCTTTTTTCTAGAAGATTCATCTGTTTGTCTTAAAAATTGAGAAATGATTTTTTTAGTTTCAAATTTAAACTGTTTGTTTGAAAATTGAAAATCCGTATTTTTTGTTAGAAAATTAATCTTCTTGGTTGAAAATTTATTTTTTCGGTTGAAAACGCCATTAGTTGGTTGAAAATGAAGTCTTGTTGAAAATTCGCCTTTTTGGTTTAATTCGACGATTTTTTCTTAAATTGAAAATTTTTTTTCCAACTATTACATTTTTTGTTGAGAATTCATATTTTTAGGTTGAAAATTCAATTCTTTGGTTGATAATTGAACTGCTTTCTTAAGAATTAATTTTTTTTATGTAGATTCATAATTTTAGTGGAAAATTAATCTCTTTTATCGTAAAGTGAACCTACTTTGATAAAATTGATTTTTTTTTTTGTTAAAAATTATAATTTTAGTGGACATTTAACTACTTATTTGAAAATTAAACTTTTTTTGTAGAAAATTACTCTTTTTGTTTTAAAAATTGAATAATTAGGTCAAAAATTCGTTTTTTCAAATTAACAATTATTTTTTTCCGAACAAAAATTAACTAATCCATTTTTGGTTAATAATAATTGATCTTTTTTACTTTCAACATTGAAATTTTTGGTTGAAAATTGATGTAATTTGTTGAAAATCCGTTATTTAGTAGAAGATTACTCTTCTTGGTTGAAAATTCAACATTTTGGATAACATTTATTGTCTTTCTGGGCTGAATAATGTCTCTTGGTTGAACGTGTAACTCTTGTTAAAAATTCGCTTTTTTGCTTTAAAAATTCATCTCCTTTGATAGAAATATTATTGATGCAAAATCCTTTAAAAAAAAGAATCCAACGACAAAATTTGGACCACAGCGAACAAACAAAAAATTCTCCATTTGTAATCTGAAAAAAATAATATATTAAACAAATATTTCAGACAAAAATAAAAAAGAAGAAAGAAAAATGAGAAGGCAACCAACCGCATTGCCTTCCTTCTTTTTTTCTTC
>JAWWLR010000167.1:16531612-16541826 GCA_035041075.1 Acraspis erinacei
AAGTTGGAAAATCACTGGTTTACCCATGATAATTCAAAATACTGATTAAAACAAGTACTAAGTCTAAAGACTAATTGAACCAGTGATAAATTAAAATACTGATTCAACCAGTGATAATTAAAAATACGGATCAAAACCAGTAATAATTCAAAATACTAATTTAACCAGTAATAATTCAAAATACGAATTTAACCAGTGATAATGTAAAATAATGATTCAATCATTTATAATTTATAATACTGATTCAACCAGTGATCATTCAAAATGCTAATTCAACCAGTTATAATTCAAAATACTAATTCAAACTGTGATAATTCAAAATACTGATTAAAACTAGTACTAATTCAAAGGAATAATTCAACCAGCGATAAATTAAAATACTGATTCAAACATTTATAATTTATAATACTGATTCAACCGGTGATAATTTAAAATACTAATTCAACCAGTGATAATTTAAAATACTGATTCCACCATTTATAAGTTATAATACTGATTCAACCAGTGATAATTTAAAATACTGATTCCACCATTTATAATTTATGATATTTATTTAACCAGTGATATTTCAAAATACTAATTCTACCAGTGATAATTTAAAATACTGATTCCACCATTTATAATTGAATAATAATAATAATACAAACAGCGATAATTTAAAATACTGATTCAACCATTTATAATTAAAATACTGATTCAACCAGTGACAATTAAAAATACCTATTAAAAGTAGGACTAATTGAAAAGAATAATTCAACCAGTGATAAATTAAATTACTGATTCAATCAGTGATAATTCAAAAGACTAATTCAACCTGTGATAAATTAAAATACTGATTCATCCATTGCTAATTTAAAATATTGATCCAAACCAGTAAAATTTCAAAATACTAATTTAACCAGTGATCATTCAAAATACGAAGTCAACCAGTGATAATTCAAAATACTGACTCCACCAGTAATAAGTCAAAATACTGATTAAAACAAGTACTGATTCAAAAGACTAATTCAACCCGTGATAAATTAAAATACTGATTCATCCAGTGATAATTTAAAATACTGATCAAAACCAGTAATATTTTTAAATACAAATTTAATCAGTGATAATTTAAAATACTGATTCAACCAGTGATAATTAAAAATACTGATTAAAACAAGTTATAATTCAACCAGTGATAATTTAAAATACTGAATCAACCAGTGGTCTTTCAAAATACTCATTTAAAAAAGTACTAATTGAAAAGAATAATTCAACCAGTGATAATTTAAAATACTGATTCAACCAGTGGTAACTCAAAATACTGATTTAAAAAAGTACTAATTGAAAAGAATAATTCAACCAGTGATAATTAAAAATACTGATTCAACCAGTTGTAATTCAAAATACTGATTAAAACAAGTACTAATTTAAAAGAATAATTCAACCAGTGATAAATTAAATTAATGATTCAACCAGTGATAATTTAAAATACTGATCAAAAACAGTAATATTTCAAAGTACTAATTTAACCATTTTAACTGGTTTTGTTCAGGATCCGGACCTTTAATTGTTAAATCAAATCTGAAAAACGGAATAAATTAAGCCATCGTCCCCAATTTGAAAAATAGGAGAAAAATAATTTTTAGGCGAGCAAATAAATAAATTAGTTAAATACAAGCTAATGAAAAATTGTTTATTAGAGCGAACAAAAACAAAGCACCTTTTCCCATTTATCAAGAGCATTTCACGAAAACAGGTTGGTCGTAGTTTAGAGAAACCTGGAAATCATTCAGGGAAATGGTAATTTTATTGATCTGAAGTTGTTTTATTCCAATTAAAAAAGATTCTTTGTTTAAAATAAATTTGTAATTTTTAATTGGAAATTAATGTTTTTTAGTTGAAAATTCGTCGTTTTTTATAGAAAACTAATATAATTTTTTTTTGTTGGAAATTTATCTTCTTTTGTTGAAAAATAAACTTCTTTGTTGAAAATTCATCTTTTTGTTTAAAAATGCATGTTTTTTGTTAAAAGTTCTTCTTTCTTAGTAGATAATTAATGTTTTTGTCGAAGAATCATCGTTTTGGTTTTAAAATTCTTTCTTTTTTCTTGAAATATCAACTATTACAATTGTTGTTAAAAATCAATATATTTTTTGAAAATTCACTATTTATCTTTTTAGCTTAAAAAATTGGATTATTCGGTTAAAAGTTAAACTGTTTGTTTTTACATGCTGTTTGGTTAAAAAAAAAATTTTTCTTGACAATTCAACTATTTGGTTGAAACTGAAATTCTTTGTTGAAAATTCATCTTCTTGGTTAGAAAATTCAAGTGTTTGATTAAATATTCTACTATATTGTTGAAAATTTAATTATTTTTCAAAAAAATTCGAATACTTGATTTAAAAAATCTTCTTTTTTGGATGATGTAAATAATTTTGAAATTTTTACCTAAAATTGCAAAATTAAAATGCCAGTCTTTGAGTTGAGGAAAAATCAGGGAAAAGTCGGGCAATTTTGAAAATTAAGTTTTTTCGTTCAGTTTCCGAAGAATTTTTTTAAAGAAACCTCTAAATAAAAAGTGATCAAATGAAGTACCATCTGGCACATTCATTTATTGAATCTAGCTTCACAAACATATTAAGAAAAGTTTCTGAGTGCCTCAGTCAGTAAATGCACTTCTCCCTTGGAAATTGTTTGGCCCTACTTTTCCATTTAACCTGCGCGATGTTCGGTATTGCCTATTCGAGCGAAACTTCTCGTGTTACTCCCATTTCTTAAGACAAACTTAGAACCAACCCTCAACTTCCAGAAGCTAGAAATTGATGAAATTGAGTAATTGATGAAATTGATAAAATTGATAAAATTGATAAAATAGGGCATCCAGTGACTTTGAAAACTTCAAATTCTCCTTAATTGTTTTGTTTAAACTTTGAAAACCTGGAAATCTTCTAGAATTTTTCATGAGAACCTCAAATTTAATTTATTTATTTGGAAAACAATTATTTTATTTAAATGCGAAGAGTAATTTAAATCTTTTTGTCTATTACGAAAGAAACATTTCGTTTTGAAGAAGTTTTGCTACTGACAAGTTTTTTATTTATCATGTTATAGTTTTTTTTTTTTCATTACACAATAAATAAAGAGGTTTCAAACCACTTATTAGACTTTACAAATTATTTTATAGATTGCAATAAACCGGTACAATATTGTGAATAATTCTATAAATTTTAAATACAAAATATAATCAAAATATAAATAACAAAATCAAATTATAAACAAAACATAAATCTACACATGTCTATAGATTTCAAAAAATTGAAAAGGATTTTGAACATTTCACAAAAATTTCAAAGATTTCAAAAAGGCGTGCGCACCAGATTTCAAAGAATTCACAAAAACTTACAAACATTTCAGAAATTTGAAACGATTTAAAATTTTTTCAAAATACTTTAGAAGCTTTCAAAAGATTTCATAAATATTTCAAAAAGTTTCACAAATATTTCAAAAGATTTCACAAAGATTTCAATGATCTCAATCATTTCAAAAATTCAATAAAAGGTTGTTTTAAAACTTTCATAACCAGATTTTTAAGATTTCAAAACATTTAAAAGATTTAAAACGTTTGCATAATCTTTTAGAAGATTTCAACAGATTTCACAAAAATATGAAATATTTTCATGATTTCAAATCAATAAAAAAGATTTCAGAGAGGTTCCATAAATATTTAAAAAATTTCATAAAGATTTCAAAAGAATACAAGGATTTCAAATATTTCAAAAACACCAGATTTAAAAAATTTTAAACGATCAGAAATGTTCTTACAAGCTTTAAAAATATTTCGCAAAGATTTTAAATGTTTCAATCATTTCAAACAAATACAAAAAAATTTGAAAAATATTTCACAAAAATTGAATAAGGATATCAAAAGATTTCAAAAATTTCACAGATTTTAAACTATTTAAAAAGATTTAACTAATTTGAGAAGATTTCATTGATTTCAAACGAACAAAAAAGATTTCACAATCAAAGATTAAACAGAGATTTCACAATTATTTCAAAGATTTCATAAACATTTAAAAAAATCTCACAAATTTTTCAAAGATTGTACAAAAATTTAAAAATATATTTCAAAAATTTCACAAAGATTTTAAATCCTTAAAATGATTTCCACAAAATTCACATAGATTTCCAATATCATTGAAATTTCAAAGAATTTTTCAAAGAGTTTAAAATATTTTCAAAAAGATTTCACAAATACGACTAATGTTGGCAAAAAATTTATAATTTCAAAGAATCAAAAAGGATATGTACTCTAGATTTAAAAAATGTCATATAAGTTTACCAAAGATTTCGCAAAGATTTCCAATATTTTAGTGATTTTAAATTAATACAAAAGATTTCAGAAAAGTTTCACAAATATTTAAAAGATTCATAACAATTTTCCTAAAGATTTCAAAAGAATAAAAGAATTTCAAAGATTTCAAAAAGAGTATAGTACGTCAGGTTTCAAATGTTTCAAAAATTTTAAACAATTGCAATGTTTTTTAGAAGATTTCAAAAGAGTTTGCAAAGATTTTTAATATTTCAATGATTTCAAACGAATAAAAAATATTTTACAAATATTTCAAAGAATTTCAAAAGATTCAAAGAATTTCAAAAAATTCAGAAAGTATATTTAGATTTTAAAGATTTGAAAACACTTAAAAGATTTTAAATAATTTTAAAATGTGTCGATAAATTTAAGACGATTTTAAAAGATTTAAATGATTTTTAAAGGAAAATTGCACAAAGATTCCAAAGATTTTTTAAAGGTTTAAATTTTTTTTAAGATTCCAAAAAAGTTCACAAATATTTTAAAGAAAGTTCACTATCTTGCCAACATTTCAAATGATTTGAATGATTATAAAAAAAAATTTTAAGATTCCATAACAATTTCAAGATCTCACAAGGATTTTAAATACTTAAAAAGAATTGAATGAATTCATAAAGATTTCAAAAGATTGCAAGGATTTTAAAGATTATACTAAAATTTTAAAATGTTCCAAAATATTTCTCAAATGTTTCATAGAAATTTCAATATTGCACAAAAATTTTAAATATTGATTTTAAGATATTTCAACAAATTCGCAAAGATTTAAAGAGATTTCAAGAATTTGAAATATTATACATCAATTTTAAAAGATTCCATAATATTCTTGAAAGATTTAACACAAATTTCAAGATTTCACAAAAATTTTAAATATTGTATTCAAGATATTTCAACGAATTCACAAAGATTTCAATGATTTCAAAGACTTTACAAAGATTAAAAAATATTTGCAAAGATTTCACAAAGACGAATTATGTTCACTAAAAATTAAGAATTTGTTTAATCATGATTATCTTTAGAAATTATTGGTCAATAAAAAATGAATTGGCTAAATTTTTTACGTTTAAAGCACATAGTTCTTTCATTATTATTTTATTATTTATTGTTAGCAAGAATCCCTGGACACCTTGTGAAATTAACTCTTCTTTTGTTGTGGGTGATTCTGAACCAATCAATTTAGATTATTAATTAAAATATTTTGCTTAAATTAATTAAAAAAACATTTCTTGGAGTTGGATTCTTTAATTGTGAATATTTTTCATGCTCATTTGGCATAAAATTATTCATAATAAAATATATTTTGAAGTCTGTTTTATAATTGTGAATCTTTTTATGCTCTTTTTGCATAAAATAATTCATGAAAAAATATATTTCTTTTCGATCTCAAATTAAAATGAATTCTTCTGTTGGCAGAATGGTGCTATCGTTAAATTTGGAAGGATGCACACCTTTAGGTTTATCGATCCCACCCCCGAGGATCGGATGAGGCAGAGGCACGATTCCAATAGACAATTGGATTACGCTTATGACAGGTAAGAAAAATCAAGATATTCGAATGCTTTTTCATTTTTTTTTCTTCACTTATCGTTCTCGATGTTATTGTTAGATTTTTTTCTGTTGACTAATTAGAAAAATGCCTCTTTGATGTGAATCTCAATAGTAATTATATGTGACCGTTCGCGAAGAAATAGACCTAACGCCCGAAAAATCAATTTTTAGTTTTTTTTTTACACCAATCGATAGTTTTTGAGTTGCTCTTTTATTTGCAAAAATAAAAAGGTCAGAAATTTCAGGTTTGAAGAAATAAGAAGTTACAGTTTTAAAAATATTTACTGCTATTAATTGTTATATTTGTTATATTTGTTATATTAGAAAAAAACGAATAATATAAGAGGAAATATCGTTAAATTTTTAGATATACCTTAAAACGTTTTCAAAACATTTGAAATTTAGATTTTTTAAATGGCAGAAAGTTTTTTTCAATTAATAAAGAAAAAAAATCTCATAGAAAGTGTTGATTTTTTAAGCTATAATGACAAATTTTTAAAGAAAAAATTTTAATTTGAATTAATTAATTAATTAATTTTAAAAAAGATAACTTATTTAGCAAAAATGAAATGGATACATTTTTAGTAAAAAAAATGATTCAATCTTTCTACCGAAAAAGACCATTTTTCAACAAAATAGATGAATTTTCAACTAAAAAATATTAATTGTTAACAAAAAATAGAATAGTTTAATTTTCAGTTAGAAAAAAACATTTTTTAGCAAATAGTCTAATTTTCAATTTAAAAAAAAAACAAATAATTTTCAACGAAAAAATGAATTTTCTACCAAAAAGAATAATTTTTAACAAAAAAAAATACATGAATTTTTAATCAATTATTACAATTTTTATGGAATTCTCGACCAAAAAGATAAATTTTTAACAAAAAATGGAATATTCTAATTTTAAGTTAGAGAAATAAGTTTTTAACCAAATAAAATAAATTTTGAACAAAATAGTTAAATTTTCCAACCGAGCTGATTAATTTTGGAACAAAAAGATTAAATTTCCAGGAAAAAAATGCGGTGATAAATGTAATAGTTAAATTTTTAGCTAAAAAAATTAATTTTCAATTAAAAAAAAACTAATTTTCAAATTAAGAAAAGTAATTTTAAGCAAAAAGATTACTTTTCCACCAAAAATAATAATTAATAACAGAATGCATGAACTTCTAACCAATTATTTTAATTTTTAATGGAATTCTGAACCAAACAGGTTAATTTTCTTTAAAAAAAAAGACAAATTTTTAACAAAATAGATTTATTTCAAAATGAAAAAAGATAAATTTTTAATGAAATATTTAAATTTTCAACCAAAAACGATCATTTTCTACCAAAAAAACAATACAAATTTTCTACCAAATATATGAATTTTCAACTGAAAAAGAACAATTTTGAACTCAAAAAGAAAATAGTTTAATTTTCAGGAAATAAGTTTTCAAGCAAATATAATAAATTTTTAAGAAAAAAAAGATGAATTTTCAACGAAAAAGATTAAATGTTCATCAAAAAAAATTCTATGAAAAATGTAATGGTTAAATTTTTAGTTAAAAAAATTAATTTTCATGGAAAAAAGTAATTTTCATTTAAAAAAAAAACTAATTTTCAACCCCAAAAATGAAATTTTAAACATAAAGATTAATTGTTTACAAAAAAGAATAGTTTTTAAGAAAATACATTAATTTTTTACGTAATAGATGAATTTTCAACCAAAAACGTTAATTTTATTTAAAAAATACCAATTTTCAAAAAAAATAGATGCATTTTCAACTGAAAAGATCAATTTTGAACTGAAAAAGAAAAATAGTTTCATTTTTAGCTAGAAAAATAAGTTTTAAAGCAAATAAAACAAATTTGCAACGAAATAGTGAAATTTTTAATAAGAAATTATGAAATTTCAACGAAAAAGATTAAATGTTCATTAAAAAAATGTCTGAAAAATATAATGGTTAAATTTTTATTTGAAAAAATTTATTTTCATGAAAAAAACTAATTTTCATTTTTAAAAAACTAATTTTCAACCCCAGAAATGAAATTTTAATCAGAAAGATTAATTTTCTACCAAAAAAGAATAGTTTTTAAGAAAATACATTAATTTTTTACGAAATAGTTAAATTTTTAACAAAAAAAGATACATTTTTAACGAAAAAGATTAAATGTTCATAAAAAAATGTCTATGAAAAATATAATAGTTAAATTTTTAGTAGAAAAAATTAAATTTCATGAAAAAACTAATTTTCATTTTTAACAAAACTAATTTCAACCTCAGAAATGAAATTTTAATCATAAAGATTAATTTTCTACCAAAAAAGAATAGTTTTTAAGAAAATACATTATATTTTTACGTAATAGTTGAATTTTCAACCAAAAACGTTAATTTTCTACAAAAAACTATACAAATTTTCAATAAAATAAATGCATTCTCAACTGAAAAGATCAATTTTGAACCCAAAAAAAAATAGTTTAATCTTTAGTTAGAGAAATAAGTTTTAAAGCAAATAAAATAAATTTTCAACGAAAAATATTAAATGTTCATCAAAAAAATTTCTATGAACAATGTAATAGTTAAATTTTTAGTTGGAAAAATCAATTTTCATGAAAAAAAACTAATTTGCAACCCCAGAAATGCAATTTTAAACATAAAGATTAATTTTTTACCAAAAAAGAATAGTTTTAAAGAAAATACATTAATTTTTACGTAATAGTTGAATTTTCTACCAAAAATGTTAATTTTCTAAAAAAAAATACAAAATTTCAATAAAATAGATGCATTTACAACGGAAAACATGAATTTCGAACCCAAAAAGAAAAATAGTTTAAGTTTTAGTCAGAGAAATAAGTTTTAAAGCAAATAAAATTATTTTCAACGAAATAGTTGAATTTTCAACTTAGGAAGATTGATGTTTAAACAAAAATGATATAGTTCAATTTTCAGTTAAAAAATTAATATTCAAGGCAAATAAATGAATTTTGA
Organism: Acraspis erinacei; assembly: GCA_035041075.1. Classification (NCBI taxonomy): domain Eukaryota; kingdom Metazoa; phylum Arthropoda; class Insecta; order Hymenoptera; family Cynipidae; genus Acraspis; species Acraspis erinacei. The sequence goes on from JAWWLR010000167.1 coordinate 16,540,480, forward strand.
ACCAAATAGTTGAATTTTTAGCTAAAGAAGTTAAATATTCAACTAAGCATGCAATAGTTACATGTTCATTAAAAAAAAAAATGTTAACAAAATAGATAAATTTTGAAGAAAAAAAAGATTCTTCAACTAAAATGATGAATCATCCACCAGAAAAATGCAGTTTTAACAAAGTAGTTCCACTTTCAACGAACTAGTTGAATTTTGAACAAAAAAAAAAAAGGTTTTTGAGTCGCTATTTACCATAAGCGAAAATCTTGAAAAATTAAACAAATAGTTATATTGGAAGAAAAATGTACGGCATGCTTCCGATTCCTATTACAGGATCGATATATAAAAGAGAAGCTCAAATTTTTTAATAGAACTAGAAAAAAAAATTAACCCTTTTGTGCCAAGTTCAATTAAATGCCACATCACGGAGGCATTTGCCATGCAAGCGTAAATCTCTGAACCTCTTCCTTTAATTTCATTCACAACATTTCACATTTAATTCGCAACTAATTTTGATTTTGTACGATCTCGGCATTAGAAAAATCCCAATTGATGATGTATTTAGCCGTTTTTTGGTTTCATTATTATTATTATTATTATTATTATTATTATTATTATTATTTTGGCATCGTTTTTTGCACCTCGCTTTTGACCAGTAGAAGATCGCCTGATGCTACGAGCCAGGAAGTGAGTTCCGAAAAGTACAGATCCGGTTCTGGGACACCAAACGGTGGTCCAGGATCGAATCCGCCAAGTCCTACCAAGTCAGCTGCCACGAGTCCCAGGAGTCCCACGCACAATGCTCACTCTCTGGAAACCACGCACAATTACGAAACCACTTTCGATCTCGACGGGAACGTGGAAACCGCTAGTCTCACTAGCAGTAGAGATGGAAACAGGTAAGCCAGACTTTTCTTGAATTCAAATTCACTTTGATTGCTTGCTCGCTCGCTCGCTCCCTCGCGAATACACTCTCCCAAGTCGCTCGAAACTCGAACGATGAGAATAGACTTTAAAGTTGAACGAGGCCAACCTGATGGATGAAGAAGCGAGAAAAGGTAAGGAAATAGTTTGAGTTTAGGAGTTGAAAAATATTCTAGAAAGGCGATTCCCTTTTCAAATGGTCTCTTCGACTACCACAAGAATGATGAAGACTCGGGGTGGCCGTTGCACACTTGGGAAAAGTACATTTTTTGGTTCAAAATACGATTCTGGCTGAAGCTGTGAACCGATTTGGATGTTTTCTTTTTTTAAAAGCTGATAAAGTTTCGAAGAAAGTTGTGGAGCCGGATTTTTAACTTAGTTTTTCAATTTTTTTATATATAAATAAATATGACGAAAAAATGGCCATTTTTCTTT
>JAWWLR010000167.1:16547471-16558649 GCA_035041075.1 Acraspis erinacei
AATTAATTAATTTTCAATTTGAATTCTGTTGGAAAAAATAATTTTCGACCATAAAGAAATTAATTTTCTGTCAAAGAAATTAATTTCTAATCTCACTGACGAATTTTTAACCAAAAATATTAATTTTTGACCGAAAAAGATTACATTTCTATAAAAAAAGTAAATTTTTCACAAAAAATGGAATATTTTAATTGAATTTTCAACTAAAATGAGACATTTTCAACTAAAAAAAATTAAATTTTTGACCAAATACATGAATTTGCAATTAAAAAGATCAATTTCCTACCAAAAATAAAATACTTAAATTTTCAGCGAGTAAACTAAATTTTTAAACAAAAAATAAACGTATTTTCAACAAAATTGTTTATTTTTCATTTCAAACAAAAATATAAGAATTAAATTTTCCCTTAAAACGATAAATTTTCAACCTAAAAAGTGAATTCTCAGCAAATTTTCAAACCAAATCCTAAAAAAAAGACGATTGTTCAACACAACTAATTAATTTTCAAATAAAAATATAAATTTTCAAGCAAAAATGGAATAGATACATCTTTAGTTGAAAAACTAAAAATAAATAATTTTTCAACCAAAAATATGAATTTTTGACCAAAGGATAAATTTTCTATCAAGAAAACTAATTTTTAACTAGAATTTTTTTCAGCTCAAAAAATGAATTCTTAAAAAAAATATAAAAATTAAATTTCCTACAAAATGGAACATTTTTTGACGAAAAAGATGATATTTCTGTCAAAAAAGGTAAATTTTCCACAAACAAGTTAAATTTAGCAGTCATATAAATTAATTTTTAATCAAAATTACGGATTTTCAACAAATTGTTAAATTTTCATTTAAAACGGATAAATTTTCAACTGAAAATAGAATAAATAAATTTGCAGTAAAAAAACTTTATTTTCAATAATATCAATGTAAATTTTCAACAAAGTAGTCTAATTTTCATCCAAGAAAATTTAATTTCTATAGAAAAAGATCAATTTTCGACAAAAAAATGGAACAGTTACATTTTCAGATAAAAAAAATAAGTCTAATTTTCGAAAAAACTGTTTTTGAACCAAAAAGATCAATTTTGTACCGAAATAGATAAGTCTTTGAGCGAAATATTTGAATTAAAAAAAAATCAAACAAAAATAGGCATTAGTCACCCAGAAGCTTAAATACTCTCCCACAAATTCAAATTTTCAACAACAAAAAAAAACAGGAATTTTAAACCAAATATTTGAATTTTCAACTTAGGAAGATAAATTTTGAACCAAACACATACGAGTTAAATTTTCAGGTAAAACAATTAATTTTTAATTAGAAAACATAATTTTCAACAAAATAATTTAATTTTGAATAAAAAATAAAAACAGTTTTGTCAACTAAAATGAATTAGTTAGAAAAAATTATGTTTTTTTAATTTTTAATTTGAAAAGAATTCAGTTTTAACTGTTAAAAATGGCAGAATTATAAAATATAAATCTTTAAAATTAAAGCTTTTCCAATTTTACAAATTTAACATTGATAAATCCGAGATTTGGACGTCAATTTGTAACTAGGAAAATTTGAAAATTAATTTTTTCAGTCACCCTGGTCTTGTACAAACGGAGACTTCTTCTGCAATTCCATTTTCAAATCGTCCCGATTTTCGCAGGAAAGATAAAGTGGGCAAAAAATTGATTTAAATTTTAGATTTTCCTAGATGTCCTAGATTAATATTCGGACTGGTTTACTCGCCAAACGTTACTAATCCCATTTTGGTCCTTTGTTGAACTTGAATGCCGCATGAAAGCTCACTGCACGAATAACGCCCAAGCGTAAAACTTTTAATTATATGCAGCACTACAATCAGCTCACCAGTTTACCGTGGTTTTCATTAATTAGCATTCCCTCTGCATTCTTGTTTAATTTAATACAAATAGTAACAAACAGGAATGCCACTTTACCCTTTGTCCTTTGCTGCAGAAGGACTCGATTAATGAAGGCAGATACGACTTCGAACTAAGTTCCTATTACTTCGTTGAAGAAATCACTAGTTTCTTTAATTATCGGAAAATCTTGAAGACTGATTCGAAAAGTCCCTGTCCCAATAATTGCCAAGGAATTATCGACTCTTTTTTTTCAAATTCGCAGATCTTTTGATGAGCTTTTGGTGATTAAAAGAAAAAGAGACAGTTTCCAGGGTGGTCAGGGTTTTTGAAAAAAATGAAAAAATTCGGGGAATTTCTGTGAATTTCCTTGAATTTTTTTGAAATATTTTAGGGCATTTTAAAAGATTCCGAGGATTTTTTTTATTGTTTTCAGTAATTTATTTATTTAAGAGCTCTTGAAAAGTTTCTTGAGGTTTTAGATTTTCAAAGGATTGAAAATATTTTAGGGTATTTGAATGATTTTTTAAATTCTTTTCAGGGAATTTTCAAGAACTCTAAAAAGGGCTTTAAAAAGTTTAAAAAAGAACTCGACAGATTACAATGGTTTATTAAAGATTTGAAAGGATTTGAAATATTTTAGGGTATTTTAAGACATTTTTAAGGATTTTTAAATAGACTGAACTAAATTTGCAGGAATTCTAAAGGGTTTTAAAGATTTTAGGGTATTTTTTCCATGAAATTTGTAAGAGATTTATAAATTTCGAAATCTTTAAAAAGAGCTTTAAAAAGTTTCAGGAGAACTCGAAACGTTACAAGAGGTTTTAAAAGATTTCAAAGGATTTCAAATATTTTAGGGTATTTAAATTATTTTTTAATTTCAAGAAATTATCATGATCTTTAAAAAGAGCTTTAAAAAGTTTCAAGAGAACTTGAATATTTTAGGGTATTTTAAGAGATTTCAAGGATTTTTTAATAAATTTAACTAATTTTAAGGAATTTCAAAGGATTTTAAAGATTTAAGGGTATTTTTTAAGAGAGATTTAAAAAGTTTGAAGAGAACTCGATAGATTACAAGGATTTTTAAAATATTTTAAATCCTTTGAAATATTTTAGGGTATTTTAAGAGATTTCAAGGGTTTTTTAAAAAGTAGATTTAACTGATATGAAGGGATTTCAATAGATTTTAAAGATATTAGGGTATTTTTTCCATGGAATTTGTAAGGACTTTATAATTTTCAAAATCTGTAAAACGGGCTTTAAAAAGTTTCAAGATAACTCGAAAGATTACAAGGGTTTTTAAAAGATTTGAAATATTTTAGGGTATTTTAAGAGATTTCGAGGATTTTTAAATTGACTGAACTAAATTGAAGGGATTCTAAAGGATTTTAAAGATTTTAGGGTATTTTTTCCACGGAATTTGTCAGAGATTTATAATTTTCCAAACTTTTAAAAAGAGATTTAAAAAGTTTCAGGAGAACTCGAAACGTTCCAAGAGGTTTTAAAAGATTTCAAATATTTTGGGGTATTTAATTTATTTTTTAATTTCAAGAAATTTTCATCATCTTTAAAAAGCTTCAAGAGAACTCGACAGATGATAAGGTTTTTTAAAAAAGATTTTAAATAATTTGAAATATTTTAGGGTATTTTAAGAGAGTTCAAAAGTTTTTTGAAGTAGATTTAACTAATATGATAGGATTTCAATCGATTTGAAAGATATTAGGGTATTTTTTCCATGGAATTTGTAAAGAACTCGAAAGATTACCAACATTTTTAAAAGGTTTTAAATAATTTTAAAGATGTTAGGTTATTTTAAGAAATTTCAAGGGTTTTTTGAAGTAGATTCAACTAATTTGAAGCAATTTCAAAGGATTTTTAAAGATATTAGGGTATTTTTTCCATGAAATTTGTAAGAGATTTATAAATTTCGAAATCTTTAAAAAGAGCTTTAAAAAGTTTCAGGAGAACTCGAAACGTTACAAAAGGTTTTAAAAGATTTCAAAGGATTTCAAATATTTTAGGGTATTTAAATTATTTTTAACTTCAAGAAATTTTCATGATCTTTATAAAGAACTTTAAAAAGTTTCAAGAGAACTCGAAAGATTACAAGGATTTTAAAAGGTTTTAAATAATTTGAAAGATTTTAGGGTATTTTAAGAGATTTCAAGGGTTTTTTGAAGTATATTTATCTATTATGAAGGGATTTCAATCGATTTTAAAGATATAAGGGTATTTTTTCCATTGAATTTGTAAGGACTTTATAATTTTTAAAATGTTTAAAACGTGCTTTAAGAAGTTTCAAGATATGTCGAAAGATTACAAGGGTTTTTAAAAGATTTTTAAGGATTTGAAATATTTTAGGGTATTTTAAGAGATTTCTAGGATTTTCAATTGTTTTTAGTAATTTAATATGATTTGAAAGGATTTGAAATAATTTCTGGTATTAAAAAAAAATTCCAAAGCAATTTCAAGAGCTCTGAAAAGTTTTTCGTGGATTCAGATTTCAAAGGATTTGAAATATTTTAGGGGATTTGAATTCTTATTTGCAAGAGACTTAAAACGTTTCAAGAGAACTCTGTAGATCACAAGGATTTTAAAAATATTTTTAATAATTTGAAATATTTTATGGTATTTTAAGAGAGTTCAAGGGTTTTTTTAAATAGATTTAAATAATTTGAAGGAATTTCAAAGTATTTGAACGACTTTAGGGTATTTTTTCCCATGGAATTTGTAAGAGATTTATAATTTTCAAAATCTTTAAAAGGGTTTTAAAAAGAAATCGAAAGATTACAAGGGTTTTTAAAAGATTTGAGAGGTTTTGAAATATTTTAGGGTATTTTAAGACATTTTTAAGGATTTTTAAATAGACTGAACTAAATTTGATGGGATTATAAAGGGGTTTAAATATTTTAGGGTATTTTTTCCATCGAATTTGTAGGATATTTTTAATTTTCAAAATCTTTAAGAAGAGCTTTAAAAAGTTTCAGGAGAACTCGAAACGTTACAATAGGTTTTAAAAGATTTCAAAGGATTTCAAATATTTTAGGGTATTTAAATTATTTTTTAATTTAAATAAATTATCATGATCTTTAAAAAGAGCTTTAAAAAGTTTCAAGAGAACTCGACAGATGACAAGGGTTTTAAAAAGGTTTTAAGTAATTTGAAATATATTAGGGTATTTTAAGAGATTTAAAGAATTTAAAAAATAAATTGAACTAATTTGAAGTAATTTCAAAGGGTTTCAAGGATTTAAGGGTATTTTTTCATGGAATTTGTAAGAGCCTTACAATTTTCAAAATCTTTAAAAATTGCTTTAAAAAGTTTCAAAAGAACTCGAAAGTTTACTAGAATTTTAAAAAGGTTTGAAATAATTTGAAACATTTTAGGGTATTTTAAGAGATTTCAAGGGTTTTTTTAAAAATAGATTTAACTAATTTGAAGCAAGTTCAAAGGATTTTTAAAGATATTAGGGTATTTTTTCCATGGAATTTGTGAGAGATTTATAATTTTCAAAATCTTTAAAAAGAGCTTTAAAAAGTTTCAGGATAACTCGAAACGTTACAAAAGGTTTTAAAAGATTTAAGAGGATTTGAAATATTTTAGGGTATTTTAAGAGATTTTGAGGATTTTTCAATTGTTTTTAGCAATTTAATATGATTTGAATGGATTTGAAATAATTTCAGGTATTTAAAAAAAAAATTCCAAAGCAATTTTAAGAATTCTAAAAAGTTTTTCGTGGATTCAGATTTCAAAGGGTTTCAAATAAATTTCAAGGGATTTTCCAGAACATTAAAAAATTTCGAGGGACCTCAGAAGATTTCAAGGGTTTAAAAAAATATTTTACAGGATTTGAAATATTGTATGGCATTTTTTTTAATTTTATGGAATTTGCAAAAGCTTTATGAGGTTTCAAGGGATTTTAACATCTTTGTAGGGTATTTTAAAAGATTCCAATGCATTTTTAAAATATTTGAATAGTTTGAAGGGATTTCAATAGATATTAAAGTTTTTATTTTATTTCAAGGAATTTTCCAGATTCTTAAAAAGTTTAAGGAAAATATAAAAATTTCAAGAGAGATTTTTAAATATTTTAAAGGATTACAAATATTTGATGTTGTTTTTTAATATTTCAAGGAATTTGAAAAGATTTCAATAATTTGAAGGGATTACGAAACATATTAAAGATTTTTGGAAATTTCGAGGAATTTTTCCAGAGCTTTAAAAAGTTTAAAGGGAATTCAAAAGATTTTAAGAGATTTAAAAAGATTTAAAAGGACCTATTGTAGGGTATTTTTAAATATTATAAACTTTTTTCAAAAGATAAAAATTTTCAAGTAATTTCAAGGATTTGACTTTTAGAGTATTTTAAAAGATTCTAATAAATTTTAAATATATTTCTATGATTTGAAGCGCTTTTAAAACATTTTCAAGATTGTAAATTGTTTCCGAAGGATTTTAAGGATTTTGCAAATGTTAAGGTATTCTTAAAATTTCCAAGGAATTTCTAAAGATTTTTAAAAGTTTCGAAGATTTCAGGGTATTTTAAAGGATTCAAAGGAATTTTAAATTTATTTCAAGAGTTTAGAGGGATTTTGATGATTTAAAAAAATTTGAATACATATCAAAAATCCAACATATTGTAAATTTTTTTTTAATATTTTAAAATATCTTAAAGGATTTGAAATTAACAGATTTCATTAATTTGAAGTGATTAAAAAGGATTTTCAAGATTTTACGGTATTTTTTTTTAATTTCTAGAAATTTTTAAAGGCTTTTAAATGTTTAAAGGGATTAAAAAAATTGCAACGGACTTGAAATAATTTAGGATATTTTAATAGATTCCAAGGAATTTAAAACAGATTTCAATAAGTTTGTTATTTAACAGATTAGTTTTAATTTAACAGATTACGAAAGATTTCAATTTTTTATTTTAAGAAAATTTTAAGAGCTTTAAGAAGCTTCAAGGGAATTCAAAATGTTTCAAACGATTTCAAATATTTTAGAGTATTTAAACAAATTTTAGCGCATTTTCAAAAGATACAAAAAGTTTTAAGTACTTTCCAAGAACTTGAAGTTTAGGGTATTTTAAAAGATTCTAAGAAATTTTAAATATATCTCAATAATTTGAAGCTTTAAAAAGTTTTAAAAGAATTCAAAAAATGATAAGGGATTTCGAATTATCTAAGACAAATTCCAAAGATTTTAGAGTATTTTAAAAAGATTTAAAATATTTCAAAATATTTCAGAGTATTAGAAATATCTTAGGGTATTTTTAATAGATTTATGTAACTTGAAGTGATTACAAATTATTTTAAAGATTTAAAAGTATTTTTAAAATTCAAAGAAATTTTCAAGAGTTTTAAAAAGTCTTGAAGGATTTCTAAAAGCTCTGAATATATTTAAATAGATTTGCCAAAATTGCAGGAAATTTCATCAGATTTCATATAATTTCACGAGATTTTATAATATTTTAATGTATTCGCTTTTATTTCCTTATAAATTATATTTACTATATTTTTATTTATTTTTGTATTTTATTAATACCTATGAAGTGAGGGATTTTATAAGGCTTCGAAAATTTGAAAAGATTTCCAAATATTTTTATAATTCATTTGGAATTCTACATGAATTCTTATTAATTTATCCTGAATTCTTTTAAATCCTTTTGAATTCTCTGGAATTTTTGGAAATTCACTCAGTTCTACTCAATTCAATTGATTTTTTAAAATTCATTTGGAGTTTTTTAAACTTAGCCATGAAATTGTTTTGAAGTTTTTTAAATTTAAAAGAAAATTAGTTAGATTATTGATGCATATTGGTCACATTTTGGCTTAGAAAGTAGCCAATTTTGTTGACTTTTCGTTTTAAAAAGACTGCAGTCCTGAGAATAATAAACAAAAAATGAATAATAATTTAAGAATTTATAAATATAAATTTAAAATTGCCATATGTTCATCCTTTTTTTTATTTATTCACAATTTCACTTAGAACTCAAAACTCTTTTTATCTTTTTACACTTTTGTATTGATCCATTTTTATTTATTTATATGTTAAAGAATTAACAATTAAAATCTTTTTGCGACACAAGATTAAATATAAAATAAATTAAATACAAATCTGTATGTATTAATAAACAATAAATAATTAAGATAAGAAATTCTTTATTTAAAATGTGGCAAGATTAGAATTTTGAATTAGAAAATGAAAAATTAGTCAGGAAATAGTGAGGGCATTTTGAAAATGAAGTCTTCGCGGTCAGTCTCTGGTTTCTAAAAATAAAACGGGACAGTCTGCTGAAAAAGGAGTCTATACGGGCGCATAAAATAAAAATGGTGTGATTAATTAATTTACTTTAATTAATTAAATTTATTAATTAATTAAATTAATTTACAGACTGTCTCAGCACGATCGCCAACCGAGAGGTAATGATCCAATTTTACCAGCGGTTCTGGAATTCCTCGAGCAATCGGAGGACACATTCCTCCATGCAGTCATCACCGACGTGGAGCCGAACTCCCCGCAATTTAAACTTGCACCCACCTACACCCTTTATCTCGCTGCCAGATATCGAGCAAGTACCCATTACAGGCCTGAACTTCAACCCACTGAAAGGGCACATAGGCTCACTGCGATGCTCGAAAGAGTCGCCACGATGATTCAACAGGTTATACAGGTACAACTAATTTTTATCATTTTTTATAACAATTTTTTTAAAATTTATTTATCATTTTACATATCTATATTTATCTATTTTGTATTTATTCGTGCGTTGGAAGATTATAAATTAAAATCTGTGCGCGGCAACTCCATGCACTGCACAATATTGCGCATTATTTTCTGCGCGCAGATTTTTATTCTTAATTGTTTAACACGTAAATAAATACAAATTGGTCGTGTCTCGCACAGCTGTGAATTTATATTGCATTCATTTATTTGTATTTATTTTTGTGCTTAAACGTTAAGAATTGAAATCTGTGCGCGGCAACTCGATGCACAATATTGCGCATCAGTTGCTGCGCGCAGATTGTAATTTTTAATTTTTTTTAGATTCTTTCTGAATTAGAATAGAAAATATTCTTACATTGTTCGTAGCGAATTTATCCTTTTTTATTTAAAATTTCAACAATCAATTTTTTTACTAAAACTTTAATAATTCGAGTAGAAAATTGAACTATTTTGCTGCAAATTCGTTTTTTTTTTACTAAACATTAGATTTTTAAGTGAATTTTAACTCTTTGGTTGAAAATGGATATGTTTTATTTAAAAATTAAATCTTTTTTTTCTAACAAAAATTGTCCTTTTTAATTGAAAATTGAACTATTTCTTTGAAAATTCACGTATTTGGATAAAAACCGGATTTTTTTGGTAAAAAATGTTTGTTTATTTTTATAGTTAAACTTCTTGTTTAGAAATTCTTCTTTTTGGTTAAAACTTACAATATGTCAGTTAAGTAATTATAATTTTAGTTGAAAATTCATCTTTTATATTGGGAAAAAATTACTTGATTCAAAGTTACACATTTTTGTCAACAATTTTTTTTTTTTTTTTTTTTGATGAAGATGCATAATTTTTATGTAAAAATTCATTTATTTGATTGAAAAATTAGCTGTTTGATTTAAAACTAGTTTTTTCTCTGGATGAAAAAGAATTTGTTTTGCCGAAAATTTTACTATTTTGTTGAAAATATGTTTCTTTTTTGCTTAAAAATTATATATTTTTTAAAACTGTAAATGTGACTCTTATTATTGATTTGATTGAAAATTTCTCTCTTTTTTTAGTAAATTTTATGTTTGTTTTTCGTACAAATTCAATTATTTCAGTTGAAGATTCTTAATTTTAATTTAAAAAATTCATCAGTTAGGTTGAAAATTTATTTTTCTAACAAAGAATTTAATTTAATTTACATATTTATTATAATAAATTATATATGCTATATAATTGTCTTTTTGGCTTGAAAATTCAACAATTTGATAAAAAGTAAAACGATTTGGTAGGAAATTCAACTTTTATTTCAAGAAAATTCAAGAAAATAATAATTAAAATATAAATAATTAAATATTAAAACTTTTTGGTTGAGAATTTGAACTTTTTTTTTATAAAAGTATCTTATTTGGTTTAAAAATTTAACCATTTATTATAAATTAATAATAATTATATACATAATATTATAATAATATTTAAAGTTTTTATAGGATTTCAAAAGAAGTTAAAAAATTCATATTTTCGGGTTGAAAATTGAAATATTTTGTATGAAATGTGTCTTCCCGTTTTGAAAATTCCATAATTTGGTAAAAAGGTAAACTATTTTTTAGAAAATTGAACTGCTTCGTAGAAAATTCTTTTTTTTTTTAATTGCAATCTCAACTAACTTGATAGAAAATTGAGCCAATAATATTTTTTCTCCAATAATTGCAAGGAATTAAATTAAATTTATTTAATATAATTTGTAGAACATTATTTTGTTTTATTGACAATTTTTTTTAATGAAAATTAATCTTTTGGGTTGAAAATTTAATTATTTGTTTTAAATTAAACTATTTGGTAAAAAATACAAGTGTTTTGTAGAAAATTATTCGTTTTTTGACTTGCAATTTCAATTATTTTTTTTATATAAAATTAAGCTATTTGGTTTAAAAGAAACATTTAAACAATTTTTCCCGATAATTTCAAGGAATTTAATTGATTTATTATAATAAATTATATTTGTTATATTATTGTATTTTTGGCTTGAAAATTAAACAATTTTGTAAAAAATTAAACTATTTGGTAGAAAATTCGTAATTTTTTTACTTGCAATTTTAACTATTTTGATAGAAAATGGATCTATTTGGTTGAAAATAAACTGCTTAATCTTCTTTTCCAATATTTCCTAAGAATTTAATTTATTTAATATAATATATTATTTTTGGCTTGAAAATTCATCACTTTGGTGAAAAATTAAACACTATTTTGTAGAAAATTCATTTTCTTTTTACTTTTAGTCTCATTTTTTAAATATAAAACTGAGCTATATGGTTGAAAATAAACTTTTATCCTTCTTTTCAAATAATTTCAAAGAATTTATAAATGAAAATTAACCTTTTGGGTTGAAAATTTAATTATTTTGTTAAAAATTCAACTGTTTTGTAGACAATTGTTCGTTTTTTTGACTCGCAATCTCAACTATTTTTTTATATCAAATTAAGCTATTTTATTTCAAAAATTACGTTCCTCTTCATTATTTCATATTCCAAAAAGGAAAAGAAATAATAATTTTAAGAAAAAGGTCACATAGTGTTCTTATCCTTTGCACATTTATGGGGAAAAAACACAG
>JAWWLR010000167.1:16591595-16605750 GCA_035041075.1 Acraspis erinacei
GTGAAAATCAACGGTTTACTTTTTAGTTAGAGAAATATGTTTCTAAGCAAAAAAAAGCAATCTTCAATCAAAAAATCTAGTTTTCTACCAAAGAAATGAATTCTCAACTTAAGAAGCTTGATGTTCAAATATTAGTGAAATAGGTAGATATTCACATAAAAATGTAATTTTTAATAAGAAAAAATAATTTTCAAATCAAAGCAATCAATTTTGAACCGAAAAGATTAATTTTCTGCCAACAGTGGTTAAAAACTTATTTTTCGAATTGAAAATTAAAATATTATATTTTTTCTTGAAATTTGAACACGCCTTCGACTCGACCTCCATGAAAGGGCAAAAGGCACCAGTTGAGAGCCACAGCGCTTCGAGATCCAGTCCAGCACTGAAAAATAGAAAAAGGTCGCCGAGCGGGCCATTTGCCAATTTTTTCTTCTTCAAAATCCCCCGACCTTTCCTTAATTTCCTGGACCTCCGGCCACCCTGTACTAATAAACCCCGCTTGACTAATGCTTTAACTAACTATTGTTTCAAGCAGAGCATAATAAGGCACGGCCAAAATCGGAACACTTAGAGCCTTCCAGACTGGCGGATAAAGCTTCTCAGCCTTCGACGTCTCACTCGATGGGCAATTTGTTGTCTGTTCCGAAACAGATTGGATACCAAGAGCGCTTGGTCGATTGGGACGTAGATCGTGTGCAACCAGGTGCGAGCCATCTTCAAGTATCTCAGTCGCAGTATCCAAATCTCTACCATCAAACTACTCCCACCTGTCACACTTCCTCCTACCACAATCCGAACATAGCTTTTCCACGAACCATGTCTAGTCTTGTCCATCAGAGCTCGAGCAGCTCGGGCCTCGCGATTTACCCAATCAATGAATCGCCACTGGGCGAAGATTGCCACCTCCGACCAAGAACCTACTGGACCAAACGGCCAATCCCTGTTATACAAGAGCCGAACCAAATGTTCCTAACTATTCCGAGCCACTGCGAACCCTATCCCCCTTATCCATCGCGAAGCAGCAGAGCCGAGAGGAGTTCTGCCAATCCGCAATACGGTTATTATACTGATGATAAGACTGAATTAATTTTCCCGACGAGAAACCGCTCCGCTAGTTTTGATTCTTTAGATGATGATGATGATGATGATGATGATGAGGAGGAGGAAATAGAGGTTTTTAACGAGACTATTCCCTTCATCGATGATGACAAATCCGAGAGAGATCAAGCCACTCAAACCCAGATATTAAGTCCGCCTGATCCGACAGATTTGAATTCTAGAGGTCCTAACTCGTGTGTGAATTGCGCTAAAGAGCTGAAAGGAAGAAGAGAGTCCCTTGCGCTGAAATATATTGACACATCGGAAAATAATTCTTGCTCTTGTCGCGTTTCGGAATCTCAGTCTCATCAAGAAAACTCGGAGAGTAAAACCCAAAAGGAGGAAACTTCAGCGATTTCGACACCGAAAATGCACACAATAATGCCTGAGCTGAATCTCGATTTAAGCGGATTGAATAGCGATCTGTCGAGCGAGGATTCAAACACGGAAAAGTGTTGGAAATCGCCGGAGGAAGTTCGTCTCGGCTGTGGAAGAGTTGCGGCTTTAGCCAAGCATTTTTCCAAACTTGGTGAAGCAGGTCTCATCAAATTCAAGTCGATGAAACTCAATGGCTCGCGGCAATTTATGTCCGAACCGGACATAGCGTCGCCGAGAAGTCCGGATGACAGAAAACACAAGAGTAAAGTCAGAAAGGAGTTTAGATCCGAGAGCGATTTGTCTAAATTGGACAAAAGTGTTGCGACTCCCGAGAAAGAGTGGAGCATGATTTTGCTGGATATTCAAGCTGATGAAGAGATTGCAAAAGAGTGCGAAGAAGGTGGTAGCTTGAAATCAAAGCTTTCCTTGAAAGAACAGCAGGAGATAATTGAACAATTGAAAGAGTTTTCGAATCTCGACAATGCAGATGCTCCTCTTTTTATTCCGGAGGAGAAAGAAAATCCAAAATACACGGTTGTGGGAACAATGAGACTTGAAAATTTTCGGAAAAATTCGTTGCCGTCGATTCTCAGCACTTTGAATATTTCTCCCGGTGTCGAGATGACGAATAAGATGAATAAATTGGAAAAATACTGGTCCTTGAAAGATTTAATGACAGAGGATCTAGAATCGAATAATACTTTTCAGAATTCACCAAAGTACTTTATTTTCCCGACTTCCTCTCGAGTTGTTTCGGCTCCCGAAATTTCCAAAGACGATCTCAATGTTTTTCAGATTCACACTGTCAACTCTGTGAATCCCGAGGGTGGAAATTTAACCATCCACAGTACAATTTCCATCAGTGAGGAGGAGTCAAAAAACGAGCAGTCGGACGCGGAATCTGAATCCGTCAAGGAGCGGAAAGTCAGTTTTAATATTGAGAGTACACAGAGAAAATTGCCGTCTTCCCTTGAACGAACGAAAAAATTATCAAAAAGTCATGAAGAAATTTCTAAGAGGAAAATTGGACCGATTTTAGCGAAAAGGCCGATCTGCAAATCTTTGGAAAGATTGCCTGATTCTCGATTGTCAGTAAAGTCGAAGAGTTCCTTGGTTCCGAGACCTGAGAGAAATTCTTTTATAGGAACTCATGCGGCGATCAAATCTGTGCTGCAAAATTCTTGCAAGAGTGATTATGATTCACCGAATCTTGAAGGGAAAAAGGATTTGTTTATTGGAAAAAAAGCGACAAGCAATTTAGACGTTTCGAAAAGAAAGGCAACGCCGAGATTTGAAAGGGGAGACTGGATCTTTCGAGAATTTCCACCGCTGGAAAATCTCGCAGAAACGCGTAAGCCGGCGGATTATTAGAAGTCTTGTTGTCTTCGCACTCTGCCTGGTTCAGTTGACAATTTTATTTTATTCATCAAGACTGGTGTTTTAAAGAGCTTAAATTTCCGGAGAAATTACCACGAGCATGAGAATATTCTCGAGAATATGTTCGTGCTTGGAGGATTTTAAGAGCATTTGTAAACATTTTGAATAACGCAAAAAAATTTTTTTTTAATACATTTTAAACACTTTTTAGTTGAAATGAATTTTTAATTAAAATTATGAATCTTCGGCTTAAAATATGAAATTAAAATCTTAGGAAAATAAACATTCAACCAAAAAAACGAATTTTCAATGAAATAGTTTTTTTAAATTAAAAAATGATTTTTTTTTTTACCAAAAATAGAAAAATTTTCCCTCAAACCAATCAATTTTCAACCAAAGAAATGACTTGTCTACAAAATAGTTCAATTTTAAACCCAAAAGATGAATTTTCTACCAGAAAAAATACAGTTTCAGTAAAATATATAAATTTTGGAATAAAACAAAATAAATTTACAATCCAAAACTAGAATAGTTCAATTTTCAGACAAAAAACAATTTTAATACAAAAAAAGAACACGAGTTTTCAACTAAATTAATTAATTTTCAACTAAAAATATAAGTTTTCAAGCAAAAATGAAATCGTTACTTAATTAATTTTTAATCGCAGTGATGAATTTTCAACCAGAATTATGTATTTTGAAACAAATAGTGGAATTTTTCAAACCAAAAGATTAATTTTCTACAAACAAAAACTAATTTTGAACTAAATATTTTTTTGCAACCGAAGAAATTATTTCTTAACAAAAAATAAAATATTTCAATTTTCTACGAATTAAATTTCTATCAAAAAAGGTCAATTTTCCACAAGGAATGTAATAGTTAAAGTGAATTTTCAAAAATAAATTTTAAAACAAATTCATGAATTTTCAACTAAAAAGATAATTTTTTTACCAGCAATAAAACACTTAATTTTCAGTTCGTAAAATAATTTTTTTTAACAAAAAATAAACGAATTTTCAACAAAATAGTTTATTTTTCATCCAAAAAAATTTTTTTTTAACCAATTTAAAAAAATAAATTTTAAACGACAAAAAAATAGTTATCAACAAAATTGATTAGTTTTCAAATAAAAATATAAGTTTTCAAGCAAAAATGAAATCGTTACTTAATTAATTTGTAATCGCAGTGATGAATTTTCAACCAAAATTATGTATTTTTAAACAAATAGTGGAATTTTTCAAACCAAAAGATTAATTTTCTATAAACAAAAACGAATTTTGAACTAAATATTTTTTGTCAACCAAAGAAATGAATTCTTAACAAAAAATAAATTATTTAAATTTTCTATTAAACGGAACATTGTTTAACGAAAAAAATTACATTTCTATCAAAAAAGTTTTACTCTATATGATTTTCAAAAATAAATAAATAAATAATAAAAATAAAATTAAAAAAAAATAAGTTTCGACCAAAAATAAAACACTTAACTTTTTAGTTCGTAAAATAAATTTATTAACCAAAAATAACCGAATTTTAAAAAATAAGTTTATTTTTCCTCGAAAAAGAAATATTTTTTAACTAAAAAGAGAAGAGTTAAATTTTCCGTTAAAAAAATCAAATAAAAAAAATGAATTCTCAACAAAATAAAATAATTTGAAACCCAAAAGATAAAGTTTCTACCAAACAAGATACAGTTTTAATAAAATATATAAATTTTCGAATAAAGAAGATAAATTGACAACAAAAACTAGAATCATTCAATTTGCAGTTAAAAAAAATAAATTTTAATAAATAACACGAGTTTTAAACCAACGAAATTTTTAGTCAAAGAAATTAAATTTTAATCACATTTATTAATTTTTCAAAAAAAAGGAATGTTTTACAAAATAGGGAAATTTTCAAACTCAACTATGAATTTTCTTTAAAAACACACAAATTAAAAACACTCATCCAATAAATTTATTTTTTAACCAAATTAAAAAAAAAATTTAAAGAACAAAAAAACGAGTTTTCAACAAAATTGATTAATTTTCAAGTAAAAATATAAGTTTTTAAGCAAAAATGAAATAGTTACAGATTCAGTTTAAAAAATTAATTCTCGACAAAAAAAATGAATTTTCAGCAAAAGAAATTACATTTTTATCACAGTTATTAATTTGTAAAAAAAGAATGTTTTACGAAATAGGGAAATTTTCAACCAAAAGAATGAATTTTCTATAAAAAACACTAATTTTTAACTAAATATTTTTTTTAACCAAAGAAATGAATGCTTAACAAAAATAAAATATTTAAATTTTCTACTATCAAAAAAGATAAATTTTCCACAAAGAATGTAATAGTTAAAGTGAATTTTCAAAAATAAATTTAAAACCCAATACATGAATTTTCAACTAAAAAGATACATTTTTTACCGAAAATAAAACACTTAATTTTCAGTTCTTAAAATAAATTTTCAAACAAAAAATAAACGAATTTTCAACAAAATAGTTTATTTTTTATCCAAAAAATTTATTTTTTATCAAAATTAAACAAATAAATTTTAAAGAACAAAAAACGAGTTTTCAACTAAAAATATAAGTTTTCAAGCAAAAATGAAATCGTTACAGCTTCAATTGAAAAAATTAATTCTCGACAAGAAAAAAGAATTTTCAGCCAAAGAAATTAAATTTTAATCACAGTTATTAATTTTTCAACGAAAAAAAATATGAATTTTTTATCAAATAAGGAAATTTTCAACCCGGCGGACGAATTTTCTGCTTAAAAAAAAAACTAATTTTTTTTCAACTAAAGAATTGAATTCTTTAAAAAATAGAGTAGTTATTTTCTATTAGAAAATAATAGAATTTTTAAACCAAAAAGTCGAGTTTTTAATCAAAGACGGTACATTTTAATTTAAGAAATGGAATAGTTAATACGAATTTTCAACTAAAAAAAAAAATTAATTTTTTACCAAAAACATGAATTTTCAACTAAAAAGATCAATTTTCTACCAAAAATTAAATTTTCCTTTATTAAAATAAATTTTCAAATAAAAAATAAAAAAGACGGATTTTCAACGAATTGTTGAATTTTTACTTAAAACAGAAAAATTTTCAACTAAAAATAGATTAATTAAATTCACAGTAAAAATCTTCATTTTTAATAATATCAAAGTAAATTTTCAACGAAATAGTCTAAATTTTAAACCAATAAAATAAAATTTTTATCAAAAATGATAAATTTTTGACAAAAAATAGAAAAGTTGCATTTTCAGTTTAAAAAAATAATTTTAAATATGAAAAACAACTAATTTTCAACAATTAAGATGAATTTCCTAACAAAATAGACGATTTTTTTATAACAAATTACAGGAATTTAGAACCAAATACAGGAATTTTAAACTAAATTTTAGAATTTTCAACTCAAGAAAATAAATTTTGAACCAAACATGTGCAAGTTTAATTTTGAACAAAGTAATTTGAACCCCCAACCAAAAGATATTAATTTTCGACCATAAAATTGCGATTTTAAAAAATAATAATAAAATTAACTTCAATTTTAGGCCTTCGAAAATTCCCTAACTCTATCAGGATTTCCCTGTAACTCTTCCAAGGCTTTCTGGAATTACCTGATCTGTAAAAACTCTGTAATTAAAAAATTATGTGTTTATTTTACTCTAGAATGTTTTTCAAAAAATAAAGGTAGACATTATAATAATGTTTAAACAATAAATGCTTTAAATGCTCTTAAATGCTCTCTTCCAGCCTAAGTGTTGAGAATATTCTCGAGAGAATTTGCCCAACATAAATTCTTGGGGATTTAAGAACTCTAATCACGACGACATTCGTTTATTTTTGGTTCGGAGAGAATTGGTTCTTAGGATTGCTTTTCCTTGTTTCCTTTTTTTTCACTTGTGCAAAGTTGCTTTGTCTTAAAATCGATGGTTGATGAATGAATCCGAATGTACGTTGAATTCCTCGAGAAATATAAAAATTTTGGTAACATATAAAAAGGATTTCATTGCTATTTTTTGTCTTGGAATTCGTTATGTTTGATCAGAAAGCTTATCATTTTTTTATCATTCTAAAATATAAAATTCATGTATGTTAAATTAATCAGTAGAAAAAGCTTTAGAATTTATTTTACCATTTTTTAAGACACTTTCGCACATTTTCCATCGACAGTTTAATTTTCCCATTTTACTGTAAATATTAATTCCTTAATTAACTTTATTTCTGTACAAAAATACTCGGATCCTCGCATGTTTTCTTTATTTAAAAAATGTACAGAAATTTCATTTTCCTTTTCCCATTTTTCAATTTAAGTATTAAGTTATTTTTTTTAACTTATTCTTTATATACGTAATTATCAGAGGGTCTACCTGGCCGAGGAATCGAAGAAAAAAACGGAAAGAAATAATTTTGACTTGGAACAGATTTTTGACATGGAACGGGAATTTTAAGAACTAATTTTATTACTGATTAAAAAAATCCTTCTTTAAATTCAGAATTTTAGTTATTCAACAAATTCTTTGTTCCAAATCAGAATTATAATTCTTTTCCGAAATTCTCTCTTATGAGTAAGAAATTTTTGATATCTTTTAAAATTTTTGGAAATCTCTTGAATAGACCAGGAGAAACCCGGAAATTTAAAGTCATCCGTCGGGTAGACCCCATGATTATGTATAGTGGGACGACTGAAAAATCTCAAAAAATAAAATTCCCGACAGTTTAGAAAGTTTATAATAATAACGAATTTGAAAATTCGCAAATAATAAAATTTCCGTCAGTTTAAAAATATTATTTATTTATTTTAAACAAAATAATTAAATATCTTTATAAACAAATATTTTTATGTTCAAAGTTTCTAAAATTATTGTTTTAATTTAAAATAACAATAATAATATAAAAATAATTAAAATATATATTTTAAAATAAATTTTCATTTTCAATTCAAACAATAATTTTAAAAACTTTGAACATTATAAATATCTTTTTTTTTATAAAAATATTTGATTATCGTGTTTTTAATAAGTAAGTCATATTTATAAAAAAATTGTTTAAATTCGGTAATTTTCTAGTTCTGCTATTTTAAAATTCGACAATTTTCTGCCGGTAATTTTATTATTCAGGAAATTTCAAATTCGGTTATACTATAAAGTATCGGTAATTTGAAATGACTGAAAAATCTGAAAAAAAAAAAAAATTCCTGACAGTATGAAATTCCAGAATTAGACAATTCACGAATAATAAAATTCTCGACATAAAATTTTTGAATTTTAAAATTCCCGAATTATAAAATATATGCGAACTAGAAAATGCCCGTATTATAAAATTCTCGAATTTGAATACTTAATTTTTTTATAAATATAATTTATTAATCAAAAATACAATAAAATGTTTTTTTTATTGAAAAAGTACTTTTAATGTTTAAAGTTTCTAAAATTATTATTTGAATTTAAAGTAACAATAAATGAACAAAACTGTTCATCCAAAAATATATTTTTATCAATTGTTATTTTAAATTCAAACAATAAATTTAGAAAATCTGAGCATTAAAAATAATTTTATTTAAATTTAAATAATATTTATAAAAGAACATTATATTTCGGAAAATTTTCTGTTGGTAATTTTCAAAATTTGGCAATAATATAAACTATCGGGAATTTGGGACAACTGAAAAGTCCCCAAAAATAAAATTCCCGAGTTGAAAAATTCAAGAATATTAAATTTCCCCAATTGGAAAGTTCCTGGGTAACAAAATTCCAGAATAACAAAATTCCCATACAGTTTGTAATATTACCAAAATGGAATTATAAAAGTCCCGAATTTAAACAATGAATTTAAAAAATAGTATTTATTGATTAAAAACACAATAACCAAATATTTTGATTAAAAAATGATATTTTTAATGTTTAAAATTTCTAAAATTATTGTTTGAACTTAAAATAACAATAAATTTAGAAACTGTAAACATAAAAAATAATTTTTTTTTCCTAAAATTTTTGATAATTGTATTTTTTGTAAATTTTATTATTCACGAGTTTTCCAGTTAGGAATTGTTGTAATTATGTTATAATTAAGGAATTTTATTATTTGGGAATCTGCAATTCGGGAATTTTATTATGCGGGAATTTTCCAACTTGGGAATTTCACATTATCGGGAATTTTATTATTCGGGAATTTTATCATTCAGGAATTGTATTATTCGCAAATTTTATTATTCGGGAATTTTATTACTCCTGAATTTTATTATCTGAGAACTTTCCAATTCGGGAATTTTATTATCCAGGAATTTTATTATTCGGGAATTTTATCATTCAGGAATTTTATGATTCGGGAATTTCATTATTCAGAAATTGTATTATTTAGGAATTTTATTATTCGGGAACTTTCCAATTTGGAAATTTTATTATTCAAGAATTTTCTTATTCGGGAATTTTATCATTCAAGAATTTTATGATTCGGGAATTTCATTATTCAGAAATTGTATTATTTAGGAATTTTATTATTCGGGAACTTTGCAATTCTGGAAATTTATAATTCGGGAATTTTATTTTTCAGGAATTTTATTATTCAAGAAATTTATTATTCGGGAACTTTTCTATTTCGGGAATTTGATTATTCAGGAATTTTCTTATTCGGGAATTTTATCATTCAAGAATTTTATTATTCGGGAACTTTCCAATTCGGGAATTTTATTATTCAGGAATTTTATCATTCAGAAATTTTATTATTCAGGAATTTTATTATTCAGGAATTTTATTATTCAGGAATTTTCTTATTCGGGAATTTTTTCATTCAAGAATTTTATTATTCGGGAACTTTCCAATTCGGGAATTTTATTATTCTGGAATTTTATCATTCAGAAATTTTATTATTCAGGAATTTTATTATTCAGGAATTTTCTTATTCAGAATTGTATTAATTAGGAATTTTATTATTCGGGAACTTTCCAATTCTGGAAATTTATAATTGGGGTATTTTATTTTTCAGGAATGTTATTATTCAGGAATTTTCTTATTCGGGAATTTTATCATTCACGAATTTTATGATTTGGGAATTTTATTTTTCAGGAATTTTATTATTCAGGAATTTTCTCATTCGGGAATTTTATCATTCGGGAATTTTATCATCCGAGACTTTCCTTATTCGGGAATTTTATTATTCGGGAACTTTCCAATTCGGGAATTTTATTATTCAAGAATTTTCTTATTCGGGAATTTTATCATTCAAGAATTTTATGATTCGGGAATTTTATTATTCGGGAACTTTCAATTTCAGAATTTTATTATTCGGAAACTTTCCAATTCGGGAATTTTATTATTCGAAAATGTTGTCATTCAGGAGTTTTATTATTCGATAATTTTCCACTTTAGGAATTTCATTATTTATAAATTTTATTATTCAGGAATTTTATTATTCCGGAACTCTCCAATTCAGGAAATTTATTATTCGGGAATTTTATTATTCAGGCTTTTTCAGTCGTCCTCGAAAAGTTTATGCTGATAAAAAAAAATTTACAATAATTTTACATTATATTTTGACATTTATTTAAAAAGCTTAGATTAAAACCTTAAAATCATCGCATGTCTGCACGTTACGTGTAATGATTGTTAGCTTTTGGCATGTTGAGGCATTAACCCAATGCATTTTTTGTGCATCATGTGCATCCACAGGACCCAGACGCATGAGTGAACGTGATTTACCGTCACGTCTAGGACACGATCCGCATCCCCAACAAATTCATAGCAGCAAGTCTGTCCCAGCCCTGCATAGTAAGTAAACAATTTTCGAGAAAAAAAATCCTTTTCGAAAAGAAAAAAGCTTTTTTAGCAAATGCTTTCAGCAATTAGTCTATTCACCGCCGTCTTACGTTTTTTATTTAAATGTTTTGTCTCGTCAAAAATTGTCTCTCGTTATAGCTTTTTGTGTTGTCCTGCAAATACCCCAGGGATAATTTTTTATTTTAGTTTTTTCACTTTTTTATATTGCACAATCTGCAACTTTTACACGATTTTCTTCTCTTTAGGTATAGTCTATAAAAGCACTGGTTCTGTTTTTCTATTATTTTAAGAAAAATTCGATGTTATTGTTGTTTACAGGGTTGCTACATGTTGTTAAAAATACATTTTATTTAGTTGAAAATTAATATTTTCACTGAAAATTTAACAATTCTATTTTAAGTTAATTTTTTTCTGGTTTAAAATTTTAGAATTTGGTTAAAAATTCATGTATTTTTTTAAACTCGTCTTTTTTATACATATTTGGATACAATATTTTTTATTTAACTATTGTTTTACGGAAAACTTTTCCTATTTAGTTAAAAATTCATTTTTTTGAGGTTGAAAATTATTTTTTCTTGGTTGAAAACTCAAATATTGGGGACAGCATTTATTTTGTTGAAAATTCATATTTTTTGGTCAGAATTTAATCTTCTTGATTGAAAATGCATCTGTTATCTGAAAAATTAATTATTTGAAAAATATATATTTGAATATTTAACTATTGTATTTTAAGTTGAAAATTCTTTTTTAGTAGAAAAATAATCGCACTAGACCAAACTTCATATTTTTATTTAAAGATTGATTTCCTTGGCTGAAAAGTTCACTATTCTATTTTTGGTTAAAAATTTACCTTTTTTAGTCGAAAATTCATACATTTAGTTAAAAATTTGAGTTTTTGGATGATATCCACAGTTTTTTATGAAAAAAAATATATTTTTTTTGCTGGAAATATCAAATATTACATTTTTCTTTGAGAATTAATTTTTTTAGTTAAAAATTCATCTCTTTGATTGTAAGTTTAACTATTTTAAAAAAAATCTCTTTATTTCCGAAATAATTGTATAACTTAAAATGTATCTTTTCCATTGAAAATTATTTTTATTTATTTATTTTTTTTTTTTTGAAGAAAAGTTAATCTCATAATATGAAACTTCATCTTTTTAATTAAAAATTCATTTATTTTGTTGAAAATTCGCCTTCATTGGATTAAAAGTTAAATTACTTTGATAGAAAATTATTTTAACAATCTTATAAATTGTAAAATTATTGTACAGTATTGATCTTCTTGGATAATAATTGATCTCTTTGGTTGAAAATTTAACTAATTGGTTGAAAATTCATCTAGTTTTTTGGGTAACCGATTAATTTTTTTGTTTGAAAATTTAAATATTTTGATGTTTAAAAATCATATTTTCGGTTTAAAAAATCAACTGTTTTGTAGAAAAATATATATTTTTTAATTTGAAAACTCATTTCTCGTGGTTTAAACTTCTTTTTTTTTAATTGTAAATTATTTTTCTTTAGCTTTAAAATGCAAAAATTGTGTCGGAATGAACTTTTTTGTTAATATTCATGTTTTCGGATTGACAACTAAACTGTTTTGTAAGAAAATTTAATTTTTGGCTTAAAAATTCAACATATTGGATGAGATTTTTTTCTCTTTATTGGCTGAAAAAACTCTGATTGGAAATTCCAATTTTTGGTTTGAAAATTAATCTATTTTTGCTGAGGATTTAACTAATTTGTAGAATACTCGTATTTTGCGGTTGAACTCAACTGTTTTTTATTAAAAAATATTATACTTTTTGCTTGCAATATCAAATATAACATTTTTCTTTGATAATTCATTCTTTTGGATTAAAGATTCATCTCTTTGGTTGAAAATGTAACTATTTTGTCGAAAATTCCTTTTTTCCTTTGGTTGAAAGCTCATATATTTTGTTGAAAATTCGTCTTTTTTGGTAGAAAACTAATCTTTTTATTTAAAAACTCATTTCTTTGGTGGAAAATTGAACTATTTTGCTGAAAATGAGTTTTTTGTTTAATATATTTTTTTATTTTTAAATTTATATTTTTTATTTAAAACTTAATGTATTTTATTGAAAATTTATATTTTCGGGTAAAAAATTGATTTTCTTGGATAATAATTAATTTCTCTAGTTGAAAATTTAAGTTTTTGGTTAAAAATTCATCTATTTTGTTGAAAATCTAATTCAAATTAATGTGGATTTATTAGTTGTTTTTTTTTTTTAGTAAAAATTGAACCGTGTTCATGACCTCTTATAAAATATGACGTTTGTTGCTAAAAGTCTTTAAAGTAAATGTAGAAACAAATAGTTTTTCTTGCATTAACATTATTAATCTTCTATGTGTAAGGTTGTGTTAATACCTGAAAGAAGAATTTATAACGGTCAGGAAAAGTTAAAAATTGACCAGGGAAAAGTGAGCGAATTTCGCAATTGGAATTTTGTAGCAACCCTGATCTAATTGATTATTTATTTATTTGAAGCTGATGTAATATTAAATTAGTGAAACGGGTAAATGGAGGCTGATTAAAATTTAATTGTATAGATGTAGGAACAGAGGGAAAACAGCAACATGAAGTTTTCGGTCCTGGATATAGCAGAGCGTCTTCCAGTAATAGCGTCACTCCACCCGTTCAACCTCCACCAATGCCGGCCATGAATGGTGCTACTTCTTTACGATCACGGTAATTATATTTAATTTTGATTTTAATTGTCTAATTTTATTTTAATTAATTTATCATTTTTATTATTTGAGTCTGGAAATTTTATCAACAGAAAAAGGTTAAGGGGGTTAAAACGAATAGGATTTTCGCCAGATCCATAATACGTCTTCAAAAATGCGTTATTTAATGTAATATTTAAACCACATAATCAAAAGGCAATCATGCTGGAGGAAACATGGCGATTTTTTCGAAAAATCATCTTCTCGTTTTTTTTTTGTTAATTAAAAATTGAGCGTCCTTTTGCGCCTGTAAAAGTGCAACGCGCCACCTATAAATGTATGCCGGGCTGCAGTCACCCGATTTAGTTTTATGTCGAATAAAATCTGCAAGTAGAGTGTCTTCAGGGTGGTGACTTCACCGGGAAACCGGGAAATGACCGGAAATTTAATTTAAAACCCAGAACTTACTTCTGAACGCAGAAAAATTAAAGTTTTCATCATTTTAGAAACTAGTTATCGTTTTTATTTTAAGGCAGTTCGTTTCCGTAAAGAAATATAATTTCACATGTAACAGAGAATTTTATAAATGGACCGGGAATTTTTTTAAAAGAATTATCATTCGGATTTAGAATTTTAGATAAAGAAATCTCTGTTCAAAATTTAATTTTTTTTTTAAGATTCATCATTTTAATTGAAAATTCATGTCTTTTTGAAAATGTAACTGCTACGTATAAAATCCATTTTTTTACTAAAAAATTTATATATTCCACTAAAAAATTTAAATATTTTGCTCAAAATCCGCTTTTTGTTGCAGTTAAGAATTGTATTTTTAACATAAAATTTAACCAT
>JAWWLR010000167.1:16725319-16738449 GCA_035041075.1 Acraspis erinacei
TTTCTATAGAATTTTTAGTGAGAAACATGGATCTGAAAGTTTTAAATCGTTATCTCGAATAGTTTTCGATTTTTGGACCAGTCACAGGAGTGCCTTTCCGCCCCCACGAGACGTTGGAGAAGGAGCAGAGGTGTGATCTTGCATTATTTCTATGACCAGTCACAGGGGTGCCTTCGATATCTCGGAAATTATAAGAGATATCGATTTAAAGAATTCAAATTCGTTTTTCTCGCAAAATATTCTATCGGAATACATTTTAAGAAATAAGATAAATAAAAAACAAAAGCCAATAATTATAACATTGAAAAAATCGAAATATCGAAAACTATTCGATATCGATTTAAAACTTTCAGATTCGTGTTTGTCGCAAAAATCCTATATGATTTCACAATAAAACTTTGTCGCCACGCATATCGTAATCTCCCAAATTTTTTTATTAAAACAGACGTAGTTTAATTGTCTCGTTTAAAGTAACGTGCATTCTTTAAAAAAACTTTTGTTATTGAAAAAATGTAATTTGTGGATACCTTGGATACTAACGCGAATTCTAGATCAATCTAAAAATCTGCCACCCCTTCCCCACAATACTCCCATCAAGATCCTTATGCCACTTCGATATCGCAAAATCACTTTCCCTAGCCAAATCCCTTTCGGGGTAAGCGTGAATAACTCGGTTCTAGCCTCGTTATACTGTTGGGGATCAAGGATTTTATATTAGAAACGTAAAAGGCGCACTATAAATCCCTTGGACCGGAATCCCGATCCAAGCAATGGTCAAAAAAAATTCCGGTCCCTTGAACCGGAATTTTTCGTCCAAGCCAAGAATCTCCCTAGTCCAAGCTTAGACCGGAACTGCTGTCGGTTCTAGCTTGGATCGACCTGATTACATCGAATTTCGAGGTTAGGTTTCACTTTTATCGAACACTGCACTGCATACACTTTGTGGGAAATAGAAAACATCTAGCAGCTTAATAAAAATAAAATATCGCACGCCTTGGTTTGTTGATTCTAGGTATTCTAGAATCTAGCCTACATTGTCAACGTTCCACGTGCATTATTCCCCTCCGCTCCGCACCGACGCGCTGTGCTGGTCTCTCTCCTTGGACCGAATTCCAGTCCCTTTAGGACTGGATTCCAGTCCCGTTTGGACTATTCGCGAGCATCTGTCTAAGCGTGGGATCGACCACCGCTTTCCCGGTCCATTGGACCGGAAAGTCAGTCCATTGGATCGGAATCGCATAAGTTTGACCATTGCTTGAACCGGAATTCCGGTCCAAGGGATTTAGAGTGCGGATAGCTGAATCATCATTTTCTTGAACAATTTATCCATTTTCCACCAAATCTTATAGCGCAATATATATGCGAAAAACTACAACATACATGACGAATGCTCAATATTCAGATAAAGCGAGGCTAAAATCTTTTGTCGTCACGCCACACGTCAACGACATTGCTCCGATAAAATTTCGCTTTTTTAATATCTTAGATATTAAGTTATAATATCACACGTTTTATGCTTCCAATAAAAACAGATATTGCCCTTTAATATCTTGTATGTTGAATAGAAGATATTAGATATTATGTCGTAATATCTATATATATTATGGTTAAACATCAAAGTTTTCATAATGTCCTAAAGAGAAAGTTGTTGTCTAGCTTAAAAAATGCTTAACAACTCAAATACATATTGTGTCAAAGGGATTTGTTCCAAATCTTTTAATCAATATAATTATAAAAAGATCGATAATTCAAAACCAGATAACTGGCCCACTGTACTTGTCTCTGACCTTCATCTTTTTTTTTAATTACATAACCTCTTACAATTTTTCAAACCTATTTCTGACCATATTCAACTTCCTAAAAGTTTTTAAAAATAGTAAAATAATTAAATACTTTCGCCCAAAAAAAACCCTTAAATTTATAATAATATTTTTAAAAGTTGAATAATATATTTGTAGTAACTATCGAAAGACGAATTTGAAAATCAATGAAATTTGAACCTCCAAATTCTTGAATTATTAACTCGGAATTCAATCAATTTTCCTATAAAAAAAACTCATTTTCTCCCAATTTGACAACTCAATATCTCGCAATTATTTGTTGCTTAAACAAAAAATTGCACTTTTTAACGGGATCTGCAACCGAGCCTGCTCCAATTTTAGGTTTCTACTTTCAGTTTGTAAAATTCCACATTCTATTTCTCTGAACAAAATAATTTCTTTTAATCATACTTTTTTGCCCTCAATTGAGAAACGCTTCAGCTCGGGATTAAATTTTTGTTTTCTCTTGATCGTGATTTCGATTTTACAGCATATTACACCCCTCGCCTAAAAATTCCGATTTTCTTATTTATCTAGTTCTGCATTGCAAAACCTTAAAATATTATCGGTACACTGAAAGAATTTGATTGTCTTACAGAATTTTCCACTTATTAAAAAGAGCATGGCGAAATTCTCGATTATTTCTCGAAACTATCACAATCTCGAAACTGTTGTCGTAAACCTGCGTCCATAATTGGATGAAGCTGTTGTTCCTTTTTCCCGTTTAAAATAAATAGTCTGCAAAATTCAGGTTTATGGTATGGATAAAGGGTTTATGAGGAATGTAAAGTTATTTAAATGTGTCTAAATGATATAATCAATAATAATAATAATAATAATAATAATCAATGAAACAAAGGTAGCCAGCATTTTGATATAAAAATAGAATGTGTAGATGTTTGAAGATTTTAAAAAAATTTTAAAATTTTTCTAGAGAATGATAAATTTCTTAAAATTCCTAGGAAAATTAAACATATTTTTCATTTAAAAAATTAATTTCATGTGAAAATTAAAATAGATAACAAAGAAATTAAAATTATTTTCTAAAATTTAGAAAAAGAATGTAGACAATTTTAAAGCAAAAATGCCCAATTAGCAAGATTACAGAGTTTCACGAAAAATTCGATTATGTTTGAGAGATATGTAGAAGTCTCAAACTTTTAAAAAGATTCAACATTAATTTAAAGCACAAAAAACGTTGTAAAAGGAAAAATTTTTAATATGTACAAATAAACATTTTGAAGCTTTCCAAGCATTTTGAAAAATTTCTCGATAATAAAAAATGTTTCTTAAATTCATGGGATAATTTTAACTGATTTTTTATTTTGAAAACTTTATTTTAAGAGAATATTTAAAAATACTTTAAAACATTTCAAAAGGTTTCCAAAATTTGTCAAAACTGAATCTGGAAGACTTCCAGGCAATTTTTTATTTTTCAGAATTTTAAGAAAATGTTTAGAAAAATTCAAATAATTTTCAAAGGTATCTAGAAGGTTTAAATGGCATACAAATGATTAGAAAATAATTTGAAATTTGAAAAGATTTACAAAATCATTTAAACTGTTTTGGTTGAGAATTCCACTATTTTTTTTTGAAAATTCGTCTTTTTCGGTGAAAAATGCAGCTAACTAGAAATTAATATTTTTTGGTCGAGTATTCAAGTCTTTTTGGACACGGATTCAAAGGTTGTTTTAAATTTCAAATTAAAATCTTTTTTAATTGAACTATGCATTTTTTTAATTCTTATAAGTTTGTTACATTCGCTTTATTATGAAAAATATTTTTTTCATAAACTTAATTAGAATTTAATACTAAATATTAAATATTTGAATTAACCAGTGTAAATTATGTACACTATACGGATATATGTTATTTATGAATTTTTTACTTGATAAACGATTTCAAATTTTCCGAAAGGGAAAATAACTTAAACATTCAAATAATTAAAACATAAATATTATCTCAAAACTATCTCGAAACTATTAAAAAGTCTGAAAACTTCAGGCTTATAAGAAATTTAAAGTTATCTGAATATATATTCGATTATTGTTTAAAATAGTAAAATTCACAAGCTTGAACAATTGTAGGTTTTCTTGTCGTTTTATATTAAAAATTGGTATTTTAAAACAAAAATCATCATGCAGTACCCTCCCACTTATCGCGAAAGGCTGGGTCTGGGATTCGCGTTAAGTGAGTTCCCCCACTATGTCAAATATCGATCTACCCTTGCGCTTTATCCTCGTATCTGATAGGTTACAAAAATCGAATATATTCAAAAAGTTAATGTCAAAATTTGAAAATTGAGTATGTTTCAAATATAATATTGCGTAATTTTCTATTTTTTGTCTGGTTATTTACGTTGCGTAAAAGTCTATTTTACTTTAAGACTTTTTTCGAGGAAAACATTCTCTATAACTCTACTGTTTCTAATTTTGAAAAGAATGAAATAATCTTTAAATACAGTATTTTTATACAAAGTTTTCTCTTAAAATTTGATTTAAAGGGTTTTAAACATAGAAAAGTTTAATTTTAAAATTAAAAGTAGCAGAATTGTATCGAATGTTTAAAAAAATTTATTCATTTTTCAAAAATTAGTAAGAAGTTAATAAAAAGTCATTATATTCACAAAGAAGATACATATAAACTTTTGGAACAGTATTACGTTATGTCCCTGTTTTTCACCTAAAATGGGTATCTATTTCAAATACGAAAATCGGTTATTTCAAATAAAAAACACTACGTTCAAAATAATATTTACCGTCATTATTGCTGCATTATTAATATAGTTTTTGAAGTAGAATATAGTTGATACACTCTTCTTTTGGAAATCTTAAAGTCAACACTATTTTTTTAGCGACAGTCGTGTTATTGTTCAGATTTTACACGTTTCAGATTTCGCGAAATAATTCGTCATATTTTTTTATTTAATAGGTATTCATGCTAAAAAAAAGAAAATCGTGGCAAATTAGAGATAGAAGAACTATATATCAAGGCCATATAAAAGAACATAAAAAATAAATCAAGAATTAATTTTTTTCACAAACGAAATCCACCAATATTGTGAATTTGAATATTTTAGTGTCCAATTTGCGATCAAATCATTAATGAAAATGAATAAAAATTAATAAAGATTTAGTCAATATAGAAGTAAATTCTTGTAACTTTACTGGAAACTAAAAATTCATTAATATTAATTCAAAATTGATAAATCCTTGTTTTGACATTCTGAAATCAATTGGTATAGTATAATCATGATTTGTGTAACGAGACAATGAAAAAGTGACGAGTTTCGATTCACAAATCTATATTTATCAAGTGCTTCTGTGTGCATTTTAGTCGGCATAATTGTCTTTGATGAATGACTGTGTGAATACCGCTAAGCTAGGCATGACATTGAGCATGATTTCTGAATGAAAGTCTTTACGTCTTCAGGAAATTATGGCGCCTACTCTCGACTATAAAATAGAAGTTCTCTGACATCGAAAGAAAAAATTCAACTTAAATTCAAGATGCACATTTAAACAAATTTATTACTTCCTCATAGAAGCGGTTTGTCATTATGGACATTATTAAATCTACTTTTTTGCTTTTGAGGCAGATCGGCCAATTAGAAGTCGTTTCTTGCTTCATCTAGAAATTTAAAGAAAAAAATGTCTACTTTTTTATATGAGAAAAACCTTATGGTATTAGAAACACTGTATAGTGGTACAGAAATAGTGTATCTGATATATTTCTTCGCGTTTCCGAGACACGTCGAATGACCTATTGACGAAACTTCCATGACTTATTATGATCTAGCAATAAAGATTTATAAATTTTTATAATATATTGTTTATCTTGCTTATATGAGGAGATTTTTTTAATGTCGAAATAAAATAGGACTGTCGTATATGAGGTACGTTTTTAAACCTTCGAGACACATCTATTGGCCTAATGAAGAATTTTTCACGACCTTCTATGACCTTACATTATCGTTTTTTAATTCTTGAACAAAATTATTTACCTTATTTATATGAGAAAATTGTTCTGATATCGGGAATATTACATAAATACATATAAGATCTAGCTTAAATAGATGCATCCCTTCGTGAGCATATCTCAGAGTTCTTCGACATCTGGACCATCAGTTGTTCAGTGTCTGGTGCGATGAGAGCTTTAGCTGATATAAATCGAAAACTAAAGCCGACGATGAATTGAAAAAAAAGATGCTTGCATCAACTAAACAAGAAAATTGTTTGGTTAAGACATAATGCGTCTCGTGTTCAGTGTAACATAACCTCTAGGAGGTAGGGGTGGGCCAGGGAGAATCAACAGATTCTCACTGACCTATCGCGCCGGTTTATCGATTTTCCTCGTTATATCAAAAATAGCCCAATCCTGACGAGTTACAGAGTTTTTAGAGTGGGGCATACCAAATTCCGGAAACACTGGAATGGAAGGAAAACACAAAACATGTCTGCTGCTTCAAAAAGCTTTACGATAACCTCGTAACATCTGAGGATTAATTCTCCACGAATCACTACCGAAGAGGTCAAGAAAGCACCTAGGGGCTCGAAAAGTTTTTCTAATGCAGGAACCGATGGTATCAAAAACTTCTGGCATAAGAAGCTTACTTCTGCACATCAACATTTGGCCTGCATCTTCACATCTTATTTTAAGTCGGAGACGCCCATTCCGGAGTGGCTGATCACGTCGAATTGTCCAACTCAGAGAAGTAAAGACCTTTAACTTGTTTGAACACGCTTTATAAGATCTTTACAGCAACCCACAGGCGCGCCCTGCCAATAGCCTGCATTGACTACCGGAAAGATTTCGAGTCAATCTCTCATAGACTTATCATCTGTCTGTTGGAAAGCTGCAAGGTTAATCTACACATAACGAAATATATAGAGAGATTAATACCCCTTTGAAAAATTAGATTTACTATCTTATCTGAAAAATATCATGTGACAAGGAACAACGTCACCTTGCGACGTCTTTCAGGGCGACACCTTGGGCCCTCCGCTTTTTTGCATCACACTTCTGCCTCATCTCTCACACTATGCAATTCTTCTAGGTATCTCTGCGGCGAAAAAAATCATCGCTAGGATAATGTCTCTTATATAATTTATATGTATGACCTGAGCATCTATGATCCTAGTTCACAGCAACTTCAGAGTGCTTTAAATATCAGATACGGTCACAGGAAAGCTTGGTGTAAACTATAGATTGGACAAGTGTGCCAAGATTAATCTGAAACGAGGAAGAATTATATCAACCATGATAACAAATAAAATAGTTACGCCTACTACTTTTATTTGTTAGAGAAATTAATTAGTGGTACAGATGACTAAAGTATTAGTAACTCTGACTACCAAAATATTACTAACTTAAATTAGTTACGAGAATTATAAATGGTTTCCTAACATGACTATTTCATTAGTCGGGGTTACTAACTGAAGAGTAGTAAGAATAAATAAATGCTTTACTAATAAAAAGGTAGTAGTCCCAACTATTCATTTTTCTCAGTGTACAGTAACTGAAAATTCCTAAACTGTAACAGAATTTTCTGAAACATATTACTGGAGTTGCTTGTAGTTACCTGAAGTTTCGCTGAAATTTCTGTTACAGTTTAGGAAAATGCAGAAACGGCTTCTGCATAAAGCTGTAGTGACGCATCTCTGAAAATTCCTACAGAAATTTCTAACAGTGTATATTGGCATCCACTTCTCAACCATTCTAACAGTTATGTTAGCGTTTTATATAGGAAGACAAGCATATGTAATTATACATAATAAGTAGAAAAACTTGGACTGCGCTGTATCTGCGATATGTGGTTACGGAGGCTTTCTTCGATATTTATGCTGCCATTACTGTCCGCCTTTCGGTCGAAGGGTTTCTAAACTCATCAATTTCAGGTGGTCGTGCGAAAAGGGCGTGAATACTTGAAACGGATATCTATCTTCTGTTACTTAAATATATTCTGCTCAGTGTGTCCGACTCTTTCGCTACTAACTTTACATTTTTTCACCTTTGTGTATGATTGGAAAAGTATAATGTGTTCTTAGTGGTAAGTTATTAGTTTTATCAAATAATTAAAATAGTTACAAATATGCTGAAATTCGGATGCAGTGTTACACTAACTCTCTAAAGATGACTAAGCAACTACATACTACATCATTTAACTGCATACACTGAAAAAACAATTAGTTGCGACAACTAATAAAATTGTTGGGACAACTATTTTAGTTCGTAAATAATGGTACTGCTATTTAGTTAGTTGTGAGGACTATTTTTTTTAGCTGTGGCACGAGTAGTTGTCGTTACTATCTAATTAGGTAGACTAACTGCTTCAGTTTGTCATAACCACTATCCGGAGGTAGTTGACCTTACTAATACAATTAGTTATATCTACTAACGTGGGTATAACTATTTTATTTTTGTTAATCATATTTGTATGTACAGATGTACCCTGCACTGAGAAAAATGAATAGTTGGTAATACTACCTTTTTATAAGTAAAGCATTCATTGGTTCTTACAAGTATTCAGTTAGTAACCCCGACTAATGAAATAGTCGTGTTAGGAAACCGCTTATAATTCTCGTAACTAATTTAAGTTAGTAATATTTTGGTAGTCAGAGTTACTAATACTTTAGTAATCTGTATCACTAATTCACTTCTCTAACAAATAAAAGTAGTAGGCGTAACTATTTTATTTGTTATCATGTTTGGTACGACTGAGAACGCGACAAGGATGCCAACAAATCTGCGATAACATTCACTCTAAATATGTGAATTCTACATCCCAGTCATGTAAAATTTCGTGCGCCAGCAAAAAAAAAACATTCTCGCTATAACCAGATTCTGTGGAAGGTCATCCACTACTACACACATACTTAAACATATCATGCAGTTTATAAGTATATTTTTGGTACACATACACAATTTAACTTAAACAATAACATTAAATTTCAATAAATTAAATACCAATACATTAAATACAATATAGTCGCACGCTTTTGGCGATATTAACGCTTATAGAAATCGAAAACGCCGTGACGAGTTTCGAACCACCTAATCTAAGTTTAACGCGTTCAATCGCTAACGAATAAACCTCAAGGCTAACTTAAAACTTAGAATATCGAGAAAAATCTCGATTATATAGTTAAAGTAAAAGTATGTCAGGGTCATGCAAAAAATATCTAGTACCTGTTTTATCCAAATTTCTTATTTTAATATTTTCTTAATAAACGGGCTTATAAATGTATAGGAAGCCAATAAAAACATTGGATAATTTTTGTATTAAAAATGTTGTAACCTTAAAACCCTACATTATTTAACTTGTAATACTTTCAATTTTTGTAAAATTGAACATTAAAAAATTACAAATGAAATTTATATCAAATCTACCTTATTGAGAGGAAAGGATAGTCTATATATTTGAATATTTTCTCAAGTCCTACAATATTAACCTAAACTTACAAACGTTAAAGTTTTTACGGGGGACTTTGCTTTAAGCTTCAGCCCGGACAATGTTGGCGTCCCTAGCGATTCTCACTTTACCGTACTGTTGTGTAATTCCTCTCCTAATAAAAGTAAAAATCTTTGTAAAAATTCTGCAATCTATCATTTATTTTGAGTGAATCGTTAATATCAACACAAAAATAAACTTTATATCATTAATTTAACCCTAGTCAGGGCCCGTGGGTATTTGACTACCCCAAATGGAAATCAAAGTACTCTCCTTTTCCGTTTTTTCGCAATTTCTTGTTCTTTAAACAATTTTTTTACGAATTTAAAATTAAATACATAAATTTTAATATATATAATTCTCTTCTCTATCAAAAAACGAAGAGATTCGTCTACTTTCAAGTCATTTTACTGCTGATGGATAGTATTTAGTACAGACTGACGCATTGGGGTCACATACGCCCCAAAGGCTCTTTAAAGGTAAGCAAAAATTGACGGGTCCTGACTAGGGCTAAGAAAAATTTACAATACTTTGCGTTATTTCATGATATACTGGTATGAAAATAATACGATCCTTATATCAATTATTATATATCAGAATTTTCACTTTTGGACTTGAGATTTTACATAACTCTTCTGTAATGTTTATAGTTCTGTTTTGTATTAAATCCTAAAATAATTTTAAACTCTATCTAAATGCAGTAATGTCCTCCATTTACAGTACTAATTGGATAAGTTTTAATAAACAAAATTTTCTTCGTGTATGCTAGGCCTCAAGCTGTCAGTTTAATATGAGAGGCTTAAAAATCGAATAATTTTGCAAATTATATTCTGCTCTTTTAGAAACCAAGTGGTCACCCTTCTAGAAGTGTCAAGTTGATTGTTGGTATTATCATTTTGCGCGGTAATAATCTTCACAATATGGTGCGTGCACCTATTGTGAAAGTGTCGCAGATTTGTAGATTTACCCGAATCTTTGGTATCAATTGTATAAAAATATATGGATGCGTTGAGTATGGTGTACACTCTCTCTCTCTCTCTCTCTCTCTCTCTCTCTCTCTGAAATATCGTGCAATTTCATATAATTCAATGGAATCACTATCAAATTTCGTGGGATCCCATGCTACCCTTTACAAACCCTATAAATATCCCCCATTACGAAAAATATTATAGAAAATTCAGTATAGATGTAAAATGACTTTCCTATCGTCAACTTTTTATCATTTTTTCCCGATTCTAGAAAAATCATTATAAAGAAGTCGCAGTAAGAAAATCAGTATAGAAATAAATATTCTTAAAATATTGAAAAATTTGATGCAAAAAATCGATTGAAATCATTTCAAAGGATTTCATAGGCTTATAATCAATTTCACAGAAAATCCACCAAGTTTCAAATGGTGTCAAAGATTTCCAATCGTATCAGGTGATTTTAAGAGCTTTCGAGAGACTTCTACTGATTGTAAGGCTATTTAAAGGATTTTATCCAATTTCCAAACATTTTCACTAATTTTAAAGGATTTCACTGGTCTTTAACAGATTAAAAAATATTTCCACGAATTTCGTAAGATTTCGAAATATTCCAAAAGATTTCAAGAGATTTTAAGGGATTTCTAGAGAAATTTGGATATTAATCGACGTATCCAAATGAAAAAGTTCCATCTGGGAAAACCAAATGGACGTGGTGCTAACTCGTGGAGTCCAAATGAAGGGTCCACGGTCTAAACCTGTTAACTAACATTTCAGACATTTTACACGGTGAGGGAAAATCGTTGTTATTTTTCCGATTTTAAATATTTTTAAAAACTTAAAATGTTGTTTGTTCATTTACTAGAGAAAATAATACACGCTAGTTTTATAACATTTGAATCTAAACTGATACGAAAGTTGAAAGCTATACATATGTTATCTACAAAGGGTCTGGCGGTCTAAAACTGTTATCTGCTGTGTTGTACCACTGATTTTCTATTGTTTTAGCCGCGCTCGAATTTTTCAGCGTTGTTTTTCAAGCTGCGGGAAAGTTTTATACACTCGAGTCGCGGTACTGCTAACATTTTGTGCAGGCCCGCCCTCAATAGTTGTCAGCTGTTTACATCCTGACAGTTTGTAGTGACGATTTGAATCTTTAAAATGATTAATTTACTTTACCGTGTCAACATTTCAATCGTGAAAAAATGGCGGAAACAATCGTGGGAATTATTAAAATGAATAGCGCGAAAGAAAAATTGATAGATATCACGAATATAAAATCTTCCACCATAAGTATCGAATCGAACCTATAAATCCGATAAATCCTATTGAATCATTTTACATCTTACATATCAGAACTTGTTATTGTGTAATGTTATATAGTTTAATATTATGTGATAACATTATGAAATCATTGTAGAATGTACAGTGAATTGTACGTTTCATGCAATCATCAAATGTAGAAACGAGTAATGGGGGAGAAGGGGTTATAGCGTCGTTCTCACTGTCGGGGGAAAAACGTACTCAATAGCGGCAGTTAGCAGTACTGAATTTCGCAGTACCACGACTCGAGTGTATGTCAACATTTTTTTGAATCGCATGCTGATCATAGATGTGCTAGCAAAAATTTGCTGATTGTTGGTAATCGAGACACGTCAATCACCTTCGTCTTTACAGCGATCTGTAGATGACATGTTGAAGAGGACAAGAAAGTAGGCACAAATAGCTTTCCATACACACGTAACACTTAACTTCACACACTGACATGTGTCTCACTGCCTTATTCTACGAGTAAACTGAGCCAATGTGAGAAAAAACACGAATTTCCCATAAGACGCAACAAGCAGTTAACAGGTTTAGACCGAGGGGCATCATCAGCTTTTTCTCGTAGTTGGGGCGGTGCTGGATAATCATAATCATCTTCTCTTTGGTTTCCTTTATTTTACACATTTTCCATTTTAGTTTTTGAGGTTGTACATATAAACATAATGTTTGATGCGTACGATACCGTCTTCGCATCGGCCACACCACTTCGACCAGGCTGACCATATTGCTCCCACTTAATTTTCCCACTAGTGGGGAAAGTACTAACTTCCACCTCTCTGTGACGTAATCAGATGGGAAATCGACAACTTCGTCGTCTCAAGACAAGCCTTCGAAATCCTTCGCATTCCCATGGCGAGTTGGTCAATGAAAATAATATGGTAACCAAGTGGGGGACTAGTCTATTCCCCACTCGGTTAATAATCTACTACATTTAAGTCCCTCTTATTTCCCCGGCCTTGAAACGAAAGTATTTGTTTATTTCCACTTTATTTCACAGAACAGTACTGAATGGAATTAAAAAATACGAAAATAGGTCGTCAGGGTCAATAAAATGAAAATCTAGAAGTTTTTCATTGATATAAATAAATAATAATATTTATTGTGGTGGAACGAAATTGCTGTACAATAATTTATTATCTGCTAAATTATTGATCCATTTAGTGTTATCAATATTCATTTTCGTTTTGCTTTTATTTTGGCTTTCATCTAATAATTAATTAATTATTATTATTACTTCATGTGGTATATTTTCCACCTTTCACCTTATTTATAGCTTATACATTTAGGAATTCACGAAAATTGAAACTCCTAAACTTATATTTCAGACAAAAGGATTTAAAGCATTGCCCAACCGATATAGAGGAATAATATAATACAATATAATATAATAATATAATATAGAGGGAATTAAATCAATGAAAAACAAATTCTACTTCACGGAATTAAAAACAATTCAATATACATATTTTCTGGAAGAAATAAAAGGAATTAATTAAATTTGAAATTTATCCTACTTTACGAAATTAAAAACAATTACATATAGATATTTTTTTAAGGATTCGAAAGGAA
>JAWWLR010000167.1:16815912-16829640 GCA_035041075.1 Acraspis erinacei
AAATATAGGACAGGAATAATCAGATTTTCAAAGAAATAGTAAAATATTTATCCAAAACACATGAATGAAAAGCCAACAATATGATAGTAGACTTTTCATTTAAAAATAATTAACTTTAAACCAAAAGAGATACACTTTCAATCCAAAAAGACGAATATTCGACAATACAGTCAAATTTTCGACCATAAATGTCACCTTTTTTTTTTAAACAAAATAGTTTAATTCTGAACAAAGCAATTCGATTTTTAACCGAATAGTAGAATTTTTGTCCAAAATAGATGGATTCTGAACCAAAAATACAATAATAGACTTTCCAATTTAAAATAATTAACACTTCAAACCAACAAAGATGAATTTTCTATGTAAAATACCGAATATTAAAAAAAGCAGAATCTTTAACCAAAAGATATGCATTCTAAGCGAAAAATATAGTTATAGACTTTTGAATTAAAAATAACGAACTCTGAATAAAAAAAGATGAAGGTTCGCTTCCAAAAAAAAAGAAGAATATTCAACACAACAGTTGATTTTTCGATAAAAAAGCATGACTCTTTAATTAAATAATTGAAATTTCAAATAGGAAAGATAACTTTTCAACCAAATAGTTGAATTTCCAATTCAAAAATAAAATGGTTGAATTTTCAAACGAAATAAATAAATAAATTTTCAATTAAACAGTTGGACTCGCCGCCCAAAAGGATTACTTTTTAATAATATAGTTAAATTTTCCTCAGAGAAAGATGAATTTTCAAACAAATGGTTGAATTTGCAACCCAAAGGTCTCATTTTTTTAAACAAATTAGCTGAATTTTCATCTGAGAAAGATGAATTTGCAACCCCCAAGAATGACTATTCAACCAAATAATTGAATTTTCAATCGCAAAAGATAAATTTTCAACCAACTAGTTATATTATATGAAAGGACACTGTACAACTAAGAATAATTAACTTTCAACCAAATTAGATGAATTCTTAACGAATAAATATGACTTTTCTATCAAAAGATGAATTCTCAATCCAAAAGGGCGAATGTTCTGCCTAAAAAGACACATCTTGAGCAAAACAGTTATTTTTTCGAACAAAAGAGATGACTACTTTTGAATAAAATCGTTGAATTTTCAAAACAAAAAAATTGAAAAAATTTTAAACTAAATATTTGTTCTTTCCAAGCCACAAAGATGAATTTCTTTCAAGACAGTTGAATTTTAAAACTTAGAGTAGTATTTTTTCAAAAATAAAACTGTTAATTTTCAATGAAGAATGATATTTTTTTAATGGAAATTAGTTGAATGTGTAGAGAGAAAGGTGGTTTTCTACCTCAAAAGCGAATTCGACTTCGTCAGCAGTGAGCATAATGATGTCGTCATCAATGGATAAAATGGCCTCGGTTTCAATTTCATCGTAAGGATAAAATCGGTTTGACAATTTGTTCTCCTTTGTTCGAATCACTTTGAGGGGCTTCAAAATAGGCTTCGGCCACTCTGCAGCTGCAAACGAATTTCAATCCTATTATTATAGAAGAAGAGGAGGAGGAGGAGGAGGAGGAGGAGGAGGAGGAGGAGGAAGAATAAGAAATGCTGATATAGTATAAGATGAAAATACTTACAGGGTGGTGGATCCTTGTTCTGATTGTTCCAAACAACAAGAACTTTCGACAAACTTGGAACTTTGACCAGTTTGTCGATTAGAGAAAAGAGCAGATCCACTCTGTCGTAAGTGAGAATGACAGCTGTAAATCCTCTAGTTTTTGGAGCCGTTGCAGGCAAGAAGAGAGGCGAAGTGTTGTAGTCCTGTCACGTCATGTCATAAAATGTACACATCAAAAATAAATATTTATATCTTTACATAATTAGATTAGAGATGACAAAACAGTATATGGTAGGTAATATGTACTCAGTGGTGCTATCCTAAAAAAAAAAAAAAAAAAATTGGCCCGGCGATACTTTCCATAAACTACCTTACCCAATAAGAAAATCCAACTGTATTTGTGGGTAAAAGTTCTTCTTTTTTTATTCAAAATATTGTTTCCTTCAAAACATAATAATTTTTTTATTTTTTATTTGAAACAGCAACTATATTGTTAAAAAGTCCTCTCTGCTTGATCAAAAATTCAACAACTTTATTTAAAAAATCTTTTTTTTTTCAGTTGGAGGTTCATCTCTGGTTGAAAATTTCATTATTTTGATCAAAGTTCGTTCCGCCTTTAGTTGATAATTAATAATTCCTTAAACTGACAATTAAACTATTCTATTTTTGGCTAAAAATTGATCTTTTTACGTTGAAAGTGAAACTTTTTAGTTGAAAATTAATCCTTCTCGGTAGAAAATTAATCTCTTTTTTTAAAACTATTCCATTTTTAGTTAACAGGGTACGTTTTCCAATTAAATATTTGAAATTTTGGTTAAAATTTTATCTTTTTTTAACCAAAAAGTTCAACTCTTTGGTTGAAAATTTGTCTTTCTTAAAACATTAAATTTTTTCGGTTGAAAATCTATTCCTTTTCTTCGCTTGAAAACTTAACAATTTGATAGAAAATTAAAATCTTTGGTTAAAAAACCACATTTTTTCAAATAAAAAAAGTCTACTTTTTGTATATAATTCCTCTTTTTGGCTTTAAAAGTAAATGATTTTTTTGAACATTCATGTACATATTTTGTTCCAAATTCGTCTTTTTTTTTTGTAGAACATTAAATCTTCTTGGTCGAAAATTCATCTTTTTCTTTAAAAATTCGTGTTTTTTCAGTTATTATTTTTTGTCCGAATTTTTATCTCAAAATTTAATTATTTCATTTTTTACTGAAACTTTATCCTGCCTACATTGTTCAAGTTAAAAATTCAACTATTTAGTAGAAAATACATGTATTTTATTGAAAAC
The DNA here is from genome assembly GCA_035041075.1 of Acraspis erinacei. Classification (NCBI taxonomy): domain Eukaryota; kingdom Metazoa; phylum Arthropoda; class Insecta; order Hymenoptera; family Cynipidae; genus Acraspis; species Acraspis erinacei. The sequence continues at coordinate 16,818,788 of JAWWLR010000167.1, forward strand.
TCCTCTTCTTGGGTAGAAAATTAATCTTGTTTATTGAAAATTTAACTTTTTTTTAACGTAAATTCAATTATTAGGTAGAAAATGTATATATTTGTAAAAAAATCGTCTTTTTGGATACAAAATTATTCTTATTCGTTGAATGTTCAAATGTTTGTTTAAGGATTCAAATAACTAGTTAAAAAAATCATCTTTCTTGATTGAAAATGAACTTTTTTGTTCAAAATTCATGTTTTTCGATTTAAAAGTTCCCTTTTTCTGCCTTTTTATCTTGATAATTCAAATATTGGATTGAGTTGTGGTATTATTTGCTTGAAAATTCGACCATGTGATTGAAAATGAAGCTCTGCATTCTGAAAATACAACTATTGGGTTAGAAATTTAACTATTTTGTTAAAAATTCAACGTATTGGATTGAAAATTCCTCTTCTGTGGAAAATTCGTCTCTTTTACTGGAAAGTTCATCTGTTTGGTAGTTAATGCAACTATTTGGTACAAAATTATGATTAAATTTTCTTAATTCGTCTTTCTTTTTTTTTGAAAATGCAACATATTTCGGCTTAAAATTCCATCAATTAAAAGGGTTTCACACTGAATTCAATGTGCTCTCCACATTAATTTTATTTAAAAGAATTTATAAAGGTAAAATCCGGGTTTAGCTTCGACTACACCACTGAGTATAATAATATGCATCAAGATCTAAAATAATGTATAAGTTATAATGTATTAATGTATTAATGTATTAATGTATTAATGTATTAATGCTGTACTAAACCTTACCAAATGTTTTGGAACATTCCAGAAGTTGTAGTCTCTCGCAAGATGAGAGAAAACGCGGTCAGAGAGAATTTCCAAAGTAGTTTCCGTGATTGTTCCCATGCTCTGAAAATACTGCTCATAGAGCCAGGAACTTTGCTCTTGCAATTCCATTATTCGTTTCTGTGATATTTTCTTCAGAGTTGGAATGACCATTAAAATGTCGACTTCTCGCACAAAGACAGCAGCTCTGCAGAGAAAAATTAATTTCCAAATTAAGTACAGATCGTAATTAAAGGGGAATAAATAATAATAATAATAATAATAATAATAATAATAATTATTATTATATCGGCCTACTTGACTTTTAATTTTTTACCTCTTCCAGTCGATCACTTCTTGAAATGGCATTACAAGGGAATCGGCAATTATTACGGGAATGCAGCCAGCTGCCATCGACTCTAAAAGAACACTCTGTCCGAGTCTCGCTCCTCGAATCATTAAACAAAATGTAGACATCTGTAAAATTAATCACTCTTTAGATAGTCCAACCATACTCATAATCACAAATAATAAATAATAAATAATAAATAATAAATAATAAATAATAAATCATCCAGCACTTGGTCCATTTGAAGGGAAAACCCATTTATTTTTAACTTCATTTCTTTTATGGAAAAATATGCATATCAATTTTCTAAGATTCTTGAGAATATTCTAAAAGATGTTTCAATATTTTAAGTATATCCATTCCAAATTACAATTTAAAAAAAATCACGTTTAATAAAATCGTTAAGATTTTAATTTTAAATCAAAATTAGGTCAACTCATCCAGACAAAACGAATTTTTAGCAAAAGACTTGAATCCTCAACCAAAGAATATCCATTTTCAACCAGTTGCATCTTTTGGCTAAAAAAAAATAGTACATTTTTAATGAAGACGTTTTTTCTACAGAATAGTTCCTGTTCTTAATCCAAAACTGTGAGTTTTCAACCAAAAATATCTAATTTCAAACCGAAGAGCTGTATCTTCAAGCAAACAGATTTTCTTTCAAGAAAATTAATGTTCTTCCAAAAAAGACGAATTTTCAACAAAATAATTACATTTTCAAAGAAGAAAATAATTTTTAAACTAAAATTATAAATCTTCAATCAATAAAATGAATATTTAACCAAGTAGTTCAATTTTCAACCAAAAAATATGAATTCTCGACGAAAAACGTAATTGTCGATATATTACTGAAAAACTTTTTCACTTTAAATCAAGAGCAGTTGATATTATCCATAAAAAAATCATTTTTAACAAAACAATTTAATCCTCACCCAAACCAGATTAATTTTCAACAAAGCAGTTGCATTTCTAAGATTTTGAAACATGCCTTGAAATGTTGCAATTTTTTCAAAATTTCTAGAAATCTTTTGAAATGTTTTTTCACGTGTCCTTTAGAAATTGATATTCTTAAATAAAAAATCCGTGGAAGTTTTCACAGGCATTTGTAAATAAATTTTGAGCTTTTTAAGCTACATATTTTTTTTAAATTTTTATACTTCTAAATGTCTCTTAAACATACTCGATTTTTTCGAAAATTTTGTAATGCTCTAAAATAAAAAACCGTTTGCTTTCAAATCTTATAGGTCTTTTTCTTAATTTTTTGGAAATCACTTGAAATAATTTCAAATTCTTTCCAATTATTTTTAAATTATTTGAATGTTTCCAAGAAATTTTGGAACATTTTTTACTCTCTTACAACCTTTAATTAATCTTAAAAAGCTTCTTTCTCATCATCATTAAAAATCTACAGTTTGTTTCTAATATTTTGAAACCTTCTCAAGATTTAATTTATTTTCGAATAATTTAAAATCTTCTAAAACTTGTAAGCATCTTTTGAAATAATTAGGTTTTTCTACATAATTTAAAAGTCTTAAAAATTTAAAGAATCTTCCATATTTTATTTCTACATAATTTCAAATCTTCTAAACTTAAAGTTAAAATGATTTTTTTTTATAATAAAATCTTGATCATTTAAAATATTTCCAAAATTCTCCTCGTCTCTTAAAAATGATGAAAAAGTCAACAATTATTTTTGATTGACAAAATTAATTCATCAACTTGATAACTAGAACTTTTTGAGAAAAATAGAAAAGATTTATAAATAGTCATCAGAATAATAGTAATTGTCTGTATATTACCTGTAAAATTTCCGGGTATTTATAAACATGTTCCTCCACACAACGGATTGTATTGTTCATAGGATTGTGATGCAAGCATGGATCCAGAATTAAAATATCTTTTGGATACGTGGCCTTAATCTCCAATAAATCTTGTTCGAAGGCTGAATTAATGTTGATCTGGGCCGACATAGCCAACCATTTTCTTTAATAATAAATAACATTTTATTCAAAAGTACAATTTTTAATATTTTCAATTTTCTAAATTATACACTTTTCTTTCAACAATCTGCATTTTTTAATCTTAAAATTTCTAATCCTTCATTTTTTTTTAATTAAGGAGGTTTTTCATTCAGTTTTCAAGTTAAAAACGTGCAGTTTTTGAATGGTTTTTTTTTTCTATTATGTAACTGCTTTTAAAGTTTAATTTTTTTTATTCTAATGACATGTTGGATTATTTACAAATTCTCTTAAGCATTCGGACCAAGTTTTATTAACTGTCTAATTGTTTTGTAAATAGATTTATTTATTTATTTATTTTTTCAAAATTTAATGCTTTTGCATACCTAATATTTGATTCTAGTTAAAACTCCATGAAAATCCAAATTTAATAAATGAAAAACAGTTTTTTAAAACAAATTTATAATAAAATAAATGATAGTTTATTTATAAAAAAAAAGTTAACCGAGCAAGTCACTGAGGTTGAAAAGAAAAAACTTAATATTTAAATTACTAGTCACTTTTTCTGGGGTATTTTTGAATTTCAAAAATATAACAGTATTGCCTACTGAAAGAACGTTTCAAAGTACGTGTTTTTATAACACTTTTCCACTACTAAAGATAAATTTTGATTCGAAAATAAAATAGTTGAATTTTCAACCAAAAAGATGAATTTTCAAACAAGGAGGTTAATCTTCCATGAGAAACACAAATTATTGACAGAACTCATAAATTTTCAACAAAATAGTTCAAAATCCAACAAAAAACGGGTAAATTTTGAACTAAAAAAAACTTATGTTCAACCAAATTTGATAAATTTCTACCAAAGAAATTTGAATTTTCTGCAAAATACATGACTTTTCAACAACATAGTTGAATTTTCAACCAAAAAAGATAAGTGCTTGGCCAAAAATGAAATAGTTATATTTTCAGTAAATAAATAAATTTCGAAAGAAAAAATCAAGTTTCAACAAAATATTAAACATTTTATCTAAACAAATGAATTCTCAATCAAAAATATGCATTTTCACACTAATAATTGTCTACCAGAGAGACGAATTTTCGACTAAAAAAATTAATTTTCAACCAAAAATAGTGTAGTTATATTTACAATTGAAAAAATTAATTTTGAACAAAAAAGCGTGTATTTAACGTAACAGTCAAATTTTCAATGCAAGAAATGAATATTCAAGCGAAAGGAAAATTTTTTGAAATAAAATATTAAATAGTTAAATAGTTAAATAGTTAAATATTCAGTTGAAAAAATACGAACTGTCAGCAAAGTAGTTAAATCTTCAAGAGCAGGGAAAAATACATATAAATTTTCAACCAAATCGTTGATATTTCAACTGAATGAGGCAAAATTTCAACACAAATGAAAGTTAAATTTTCAGTTTATTAATTTTCAACAATAAGAAAAGAACTTTCAGCAAAATAAGTAAATTTTTAGCGAAAAAGAAGAATGTTGAAAAAAGTATTCCAAGTTTCAAGCAAATAGTTGAATTTTCAAGCAAAGATAGATTGTAAATAGGTGTATAGGCATATGCTGTAAGTATTGATTGATGCATTTTCATATTTGCATATTTACCGCTGAATGGAGTAATTTCTTTTGAGATTTTCTAGCAAAGGACTGTAAACTGGTAGGCTGATATCGAAACCAAGTCGGTGAGTCAAAGTCGAAAATCCCGCGCCAGCAATCATTGCCATTCCGACCGGAACATCAATCACAGATTTAAAATCCGGACTACTTCCAGGAACCATGTTAAATATCAAATGATTCTCTCCTCTTTCCCAGCTGCAATTTAAAAAATTCATTCCTTACAGACATTCAAAGAGATCCTAATTACATTTCACAGGGTTTGTGTAGAGTTTCTCAACAACAGCAACAACAGCAACAACAGCAACAACAGCAACAACAAAATTACTGTACTTTTTCAGAGAAAAAAAAATAGTACATTGTGTATCGAGGGAGTAAGAAAGGCTATTTTGACGAGTGTGTGCTTGCCGCCCGAGCGAAGCGACGGTCGAAGTCACGATTAGAATTGTTTTATATTTGTCTTATTTGTAGAACTTTCGGCAAAATTAAGTTTAATTCTCGGCCAAACAATTAAATTTACAACAAAATAGTAGAATTTTTAACCAAATTGTTAAATTTCTAACCAACAAAAATGAATTTGCAACCAAACGATAGAATTTTATACAAAAAAGATTAAACTTCCACCAAAAACGGTTTCATTTTCAACAAAATAATTCAAATTTAATAGAATACAGTTAAATTCTTTACAAACGCGATGAATCTTAATTCCAAAATAACGAATTATTCGTCCACATAGACGAATTTTCACCAAAAAAAAAGCTTTTAAGAAAACTGTTGCATTTCCAACAAATTATTCGAATTCTCAACAGCATACTAGAATTTTCTACTACAAAAGTAAGTCTTGAACCAACTAGTAGAATTATTGAAACAGAAAGTATTAAGCCTCAACCAAAAGCATAGTTTAGTTTTTAACAACAAAAAATTAAATTTTTGATGAAAAGCTGAGTTATCAACGACAAAGTATATATTTAAAGAAAACCAATGGTTGTATTTTCAACCTACAAAGATGAATTCTTAACCAAAATAATTCATTTTCAACCAAAAAGACTCATTTTCAACAAAATACGTTAATTTTAAAATAAATATTTAAACTCTTTAAAAAAAATAAATACATAAATGTCAACTGAGGTGATGAATCTGCATTTTTGCAACCTAGAAAATGAATCTTTAACAAAGTCGGTCAACTTTGAACCAAAAAATACAAATTTTCAAGACAGAAGACAGATTTTCTACAAGCTAAATTCTATTTTTCAATCCGCAAATATTAATTTGCTAAAAAAGACGAATTTTTAACGAATTAATTTAATTGGTCACAAAAGAGATAAAATTTCAATTAAAATGATCAATCTTCATTTTTTTTAAATACTATTTAAAAAAAAGTAGTTCAACTTTCAACCCAGAAGATAGATTTTCTAACCAAAAAGGCAAATTCACAACATGAAGATTTTTCAGTGAAGGAAAAGAATTTCATTCAATTTATTGAACTTTAAATTCGACAGACGAATTTTTTGTAAAATAGTAGCCTTTTCAACAGAAAGATTAACTTAAAAAATAAGACTTGTAGTTTTAACCATAAAAGAGAAAATTTCAACAAAAAAGAACCAAAAGTTATATTTTTAAGTAATAAATTATTTCAAATTAAAAAAAAAGAATTATTTTTTAACAAAACGTTGCATTTTGAACTTAAAAACTCATTTTTTTTACGAAATAGTTAAACTTTTAACCAAGGAGATGCATTTTTAATAGAAATAATCATTCTTTAACTCGAATAGGTAAATTTTCAATGAAATAAATGATAAAAGAAATAAAAAGGATGAATTTTTAATAAAACTGTTGAATTTGCACCCAAATACTAAAATTCTTAACTAAAAGTATAATTGTCAAGAGAAAGCAACTGAAAAAAATAATAAAAATACACGGCAAATAAATTACTAAGAAGAATATTATATCATGGTGGCCAGAAACTTTATTTTTGCAAATTCTCTAACTCTGATCAATTTTTTATTTTCCCTGACCATTAATATACAAATACCTGAATCTTAATCATGCAAAATATTAAACATACAATTTCTTGTACAAGATTGAAACAATTTCAAATTGAAATTAAGAAAATTCAAATTTATGAATCGAATAAAATTAATTTAACCATTAATTAATTTATTAATCAAATATTCCAGATTCTTTTTTACATATTTTAAAATCTCCGAAACCTAAAGCTAAAATTAATATTTACCGATAGAAACAGAATCACTTAAAATTTCCCCAGAATTGTACTTATCTCTTTAAAAGTATGCAATTTTTTTTAGAAAATTACAGTGTGATCAATACATTTCCTGGCTTTTTACGAACAATCTATTGATTCAACGTTGCAGTTGAAAATTAATTTCTTACCTTGAAAATTTATTTTTTTTTTCCACTGAAAATATAACTATATAATTTATGTTTGCAACTTGATCCTATTTAGTAAAATTGAGTTATTTGGTTTAAAACTTTGTCTTTCATGTAGAAAATCAATTATTTTGGGTAAAAATGCAACTCTCTGGTTGAAAATTAATCTATTTTAGTTGAAGATTAAAGTACTTTGTCAAAAATACGTCTTTTTTGGTTGCATTGAAATGTTTTTAATTGAGAATAATTTTTTAGTGCAAATATCAGCCATTTATTTTTTCGGTCAGACGTCAGCTTTTTGTTTCAAAATGAACTTTTCGTGTTAAAAATTGAACTCAGTTTTTGCTTGAAGCTTAATATTTTTTGTTTCAAAATTCGACTCCTTGGCTGAAAATTTATTTTTGTAGTAGAAAATTTGAATATTCTGTTATTATTATTCTGTTTTATTTAACGTTCATCCATATGGACTAAAAATTCGTTCTTTTCGATTTCAAATTCATCTTTTTTGTTAAGAATTAAACGTTCTTCTCAAAAATTCGACTCTTGGGCTTGACAGTTCAACTGTTTTTGGTTCAATTTTTATCTCTTTTGTTTAAAACTCGATCATTTGGTCTTGAAAATTCAATTAGTTTATCGGAAATTAAACTTGAATTTCTATAACTCAGTCAAATTTCCACAAATTCTAACAAATAAAAGCACGTTAGGTGCAAAATTAAAATTATTTCAAGACGTTGAGGATAAAAAAATGATCAGATTTAAACAGTTTTAATCAAATTTTTGCTAAGGTTGAAAAAATCAAGAATAAATGAGAAACTCTGAAATTTTTTCGATTGTAGCAGCATGATTTTCACCGCAAGAAAAATAAACAATCTATTGTTAAAAAGGTGTATTTCTATTTTCAAAAATAAATTGGAAATCAAATGAAAATTACCAAAAAACGGATCAAAAGTCTTTTTTCGTTCGGCTGAGAAAAAGTTTTAAAATCCATTTTTTTTTTTTTTTTATAAGGAAATAAAAATTCCAGAACCATGAGCAAAATTTGAGGTCTTTTCCGCGTTTTTGAAGACATTGAGCACCCTGATTTAAACTATAATATTATAATTCTTCTCTGAAAAAAAAAAGATCAATGAGAATCCTATCACAAAACATATTCCATATTGGTCGTTTGAGAATACAATTATTACCAATCTTGTAATATGTGCACCAACTGTTCTTTTTCATGAATAAATAAATGAATGAATAAATAAATAAATAAATAAATAGAGTAGGAGAAAAATGCAGCGAGTACTTACAAATCGTGAGATTGAAGAGCCTGTGAAACCTTTTGCAGACTGAGTAGTCTATTTTGATTTAAGGTGTCGATAGAAGGAAGAAAAATGCAAGCTTCTCGTGGATTCGGAGTGTAAAATTTGCTCGAGACGATTGCATATATAATCTGATAAAACTCCTTCGTCATCTGACTAACGACAGGTTGATGATCCTGATGATCGAGGAAGACTTTCGGTGGATAAACGTAGACGAGAAGTTTGTTTCCTCTGCTGCCGCACCGATACAAATTGAAACAACCGAAAAAAGTGCAGGAAGAATTGGTTGATTCTGCCTGCGGCAGGTCTGCCCTCAATACTTTTCTCGGAAATGCATTTGTCTCGCTCAACACTATAGGCTGGTAAATTGGATCTTGCTCTCTGCTGCCAACTTTGAAAACGTGGTAGGCAGTAATTATCAAAATGCTGGACAACAGTAGTAAGCAGGCAATTATCATGGAGTTGTAGCTTGAGGTGCGACCACCCAATTTCTGGGAAAACCGGCTCGGAATCACCATCCTTCCTGTCTTCGTTCTCGTGTCTTCCCTATCTATCAAACAACCACTATCTATCCCTATATCTCATATCTATCTATCTACCTATCTATCTATCTATCTGGAATACCTAAACAACAATGAAAAAAATTCAATTTTTTTATTCTTCTCAAAAAAGAATCATAAACTTGTAGCTTAAAAATTGCCCAAAACACCCAAAAAAAACAACCACAACAACTTGGAAAAGTTCAGCACGTTCCTAGGGTTCACACTACGTCAAAAATACTCATTAAAATTGTCTATAAAATCGAAAAATAGTTCAATTTTAGAGCAACAAAAAAACAATTTTCAACAAAAAATGCAATAGGTAGTTAAATTCTCGGTTAAAAAAATAATTTTAATTCTAAAAAAAAACGAACTTTCAACAAATGAGTTAAATATTGTCACCAAGGAGATAAATTTTGAATCAGAGAATTGCATTTTTAACAAAATAATTCAACTATTTTGTTAAAAGAAAGATTTTACAGATAAGAGAGAAAAAATAACGCAACCAAATTGTAGATTTATCACGTCAAAAAGGCAAATTTTCTACAAAGCATATGAATTGACAAAAAAAAAAAAGAGTTAATTTTCAATAGAGTAGTTCAATTTTCAACAAATAGTTAATTTTTTAACCCAGCAGTTTTATAACAGGGCAACATCAAGAAAAAAAATTTGAATTTTCAACAACAAAAAGAAAATCAATTTTCAAAGAAATATTTAAATTTTTAATAAAGAGATTAATCATAAAATAAAAAAATTAATTAAATTAAACAGTTAAACCATCAAAAAAACATTAATTTTAAAACAAACACTTTTGCTTGTAATAAAAATATATGAATTTCCAAAAAAAGGCAAATTTGATACAAAAAGAAAAATTGTACAGTTAAAATAGAAAAAAGATCAACTGAACTGTTTACCAAAAATGGAATACGTAGTTAAACTTTCGTTTACGAAAGTGAATCTTAAACAAAGAAAATTTTGTTTTTAAATAGTTACATTTTACAACAAAGAGATGAATCTTGAACCAAAAAAATAATAATTTAAAATAAAAGTTCAATTCTCAAACAAAATATGAATGTTCAAACTAATAAAAAAAGCAGCAAAACAAAGATTTTAAAGATAAAATGCAACAAACATTTTTATTTCTCAAATCAAAAGGCAGATTTTCTACAAAGTAGATGAATTTTCAACAAAATAGGTGAATGTTAAGCCAAAAGATATCAATTCCCAACCAAGAAAACAAGAGCAAGTAGTATTTTATGTAACAAAAGGTGAATTAACTGACTAAAAAGTCGACTTCATAAACAATTTAGAGATTAATCAATTCTGAGGTTATGTGCCTCAAAAAATCTTAATAATAAGGATAAATAAACAATTACCGTACACTTGTAAAGATTTGTTTGACTGATTGGTATTTAATTGTGTATTTTTCTTTAATTTCCGTAAAATGTCATAAAATATATTATAACAAGGAACATTAAATTTTATACTCACATTAAATCGGAAGAATTTGACATTCTTGACGTTTTTGACAGCTCCAATTTCCGTACGCAAAAAATGTTGTTTTCATGGGAAAATGTCTGCCAAATCTCTTTGGCTATATTACTAAATAACACGCATATATGAAGTTCATTTTATTATTTCTTTCCTAAAACCCCGCAAACGCGTCTTTATACCAATTTTAATGATTTCTTTCACATTTTCGCAATAATTTGAGGTTAGTTTGTTTATACTTGATGTTATTTTAGTTCGCTTTATTCCCTTATTCACCATGCAGTATAAAAAACCCAAGGTTCGTCAATGATCTATGATACTTAATGGACCTTGGGTGGGATTTCGATGACCTATAGTTGATCGGATCTCTCTTTCTATAGCATGAAATTAGAC
>JAWWLR010000167.1:16845779-16857964 GCA_035041075.1 Acraspis erinacei
AGTTTGCATCATAAACAAAAATTAGCCATTGCACTTCTTTATTGGCCAAAAATTGTTAATCAAAGCAGATCCACAAATAAAACGAATTATTCATTTTGTGCGAACATTAGTCGTCTCGCATAAGAGTTGGAAATGCATACATTCTGATTTAACTACCACATCTTTTAAATGTATAAAAAACTATTTTAAATCTGAAAACACACAATTTTCAACGTATCCAATAAAATTTAAAAAATAAGAGGAAAGAAAAACCAAGGCAATTTCTAAATCCTTTTCCTTCTTTTCTCCTGTCTTTTCTTTTTCTTTTATTAAATTTAATAGGCACACAAATGTTTTATTTACATTTTATCGGTGCATTCTTAGTTTCCTTAATTCCCAAGAATGTTGTAGTTAAACCTGAATGCTGGTCATTAAAGACGAATTCAAATTTCGATATATTTTGAACTTAGGTTCCTTAATTTTACATTTTGATTGAATTATAAATGGAATTTTGAAAAGGTGCTGACAATTTCGGAAAAATCGCGAAATTGAAAAAGAAATTACTGACATTACGAAGATGCGCCTTTTAAATTTGAATTCAATTTTTAAATTTCGAATTGGTGCAAATTAATTTTTGTTTATTAATAAAACTAATATTATTATAATTCCAGAACAACAAAAAACTGTACAATATTAACGATAATAGTTTAAAATTCAATAATTGATTACTAATTGTTCAAGAATTTGTTCGTAAATTAGTATATCGAATAGAATTGACTGAATTAAAAAAAAACAGACCCGGCTCTTCTTCAAAAATAGACCCCGAAAACCTGGAAGTCATGTAATTTGGAAAACAAACTTCTACATCAATCCTCATGTAATATGTACTGTTGTATTTTATTAAATAGTCCAGAAATTAGTCAATTATCGACTCAAATAGTAAAATTAATATATTAATTTGGGATTTTATATCGTATGATGTTTATAAATGATAATCTGGTTCTAAAGAAATTTTTACAATTGAATATATGTTAACTTCTTTAACTTTCAAATTTTTTTACCTCTATATGCAATTAAAATTTTTTTTCATGTGGAATAGTTCAATTTGGAAAACTTAGCACTGAAAAACTCTTCAATTTTAAATATAAATTTATAAAAAGTAAAATCTTCAACTTTTAAGATTTACAATTCACTTCTACAATTTTGAATAGTTACAATGGAAAATATTATTACAATTGTATTTTTTGTTTAAAGATTCATTATTTTAGTTAAAAATACATCTTTTTCTGTGAAAGACTTAAGCTTTTTGTTGAAAATTCATATTTTTGTTCGAAATTTAATTATCTGACTAAAAAGTAAAATATTTAATAGAACATTAAATTTTTTGTTGAAAAAGCTTATTTTCTGGTTTTGTTGAAAACTGATGTATTTTGATTCAAATTAATCTTTTTTGATAGCACATTAATCTTTTCGGTGGAAATTTGACCTTTTCGGATACAAATTCATACTTTTTGGTTGGAAATTTAACAGGTTGGTTTAAAGTTGAACTAATTTGTTAAAAATTCGTTTTTTTAAGATTACAATTTTTTTATGTGATACTTTTTTTGGTTAGAAAGTAATCGTTTAGAAGTTAAAAATTCAACTGTCTGGTAAAAAAATATATGCATCTGGATGGAAGTTCGTTTTTTTAAATTAAAATTTCTACGATTTCGTTTCAAGTTGAATTTTTTTTTTTAGTTAAAACTTGAACTTTGGTGTAAAATACATCTTCTTGACTGAAAATTCATCCGCTTGGTTGATGATTCAACTACTTTGTTGAATATTCAAGTGTCTTCTAAAAACTTCTCCTTTTTGGCTTGAAAATTCAACTACTTTTGGTATAGTTTTAATATTTTTTGTTTAAAATTGCAAAATATTTGGTTGAAAATGCATCTTTGTGGGTTAAAATTTCAACTGATTTGATTATGTAATCCTTTTTTTCTTTAAAAGTTCAACTATTTTATTAAAAAATTGCCTTCTGATTTAAACTTGAACCGCTTGTTTTTCAATGAAACTGTTTGGTTATCAATTCATTTGGTTGTTGTTGTTGTTGTTGTTGTTGAAAATGAAACTATTATACTTTGATGGAAATCACCTATTTCCCCTGTTTTAAGAGAATTTTGGGCTACGTTATTTGGTGGTGGGGGTTCAGAAATGGTTAAAAATTGGTAACGTAATTTATGGAAGTCCCTGATATATTTTGCTGTTGTTGAAAATTATCATTTTTCTCGAAACTTGACTGTTACATGTCAAAATTATATTTCCTTTTTAAATCCAAGTAAAACTCCGAAAAATTACAATTCTTTTGGAAAACCCCCTGAACCCACTCAAAATTATCATCTTTTCAAAAAATGCCCTGTCCCAAATCTGAAATTTTCAAATAAAAATCGCCTGAGAACAATTTTTGATCATTTGATTAAAGGCGGGGTGTTTTCGTTATTTTTAAAGCCAAGAATAAAATAATGAAAATGTCAGACGGAGAGAAATTTCAAGAGATTATTTCACAGAAGCGCGTCATTTTAGAGCTGCAATTTTTACTTGATTTAAAGGGAGACGACACTCCCTACAGGGGCTTCAAAAAATGCATATTTTTTTTATTGCCTAAATTTATAGTTTGAAACCTGTAGAACGCGATGCAGTCAGTGATATTGGTAAATTGTAAAAAATGACGTCCCTTGAGCCTTTGAGCGTGACTACTTCGTTTCTAGCTTCTGCTTCGTTTGGAGTCATGATCCAACAAACCCAGGTCCCGCCAATCCGATCCTCAAATACGGAATACCTACTAAACCCTGAAGCTGAATTGACTGTTATATAATGATTGTCTCGAAACTTTTTTTTTCCATGAGTTGAAAATCGGTGCACACGATTACTCAAAAACTATTTGACCGAAGAAGCTCATATTTGGCACGCGTTTTTACGATACTTATGTCCACTAGATGAACCTAAGATCGACTTAAAATTATCAAAATAAACATGTTTTTATCTGGCTCAAAATTTGACATTTTTTCAGAAAAAATCAACTTTTTTGTTCTAAAGCCTCCCTTTCAGCCAAGTATTATGATTTGTTCAATGTTATTGGTGCACCCAGTGACCACATGTATATAACAATAATTTTTTTTGCGTAGACTGTTTCGGATAATCCTATGAGGTGCTAGTGTGTACACTGCAGTCGACCTCCCTTCCGGACAGCTTCACGGTGGCCACTGTTTATATCTTCGCCATTTTTCCTTTTTTTTAGGCAATAAAAATCGTTTCGTAAACGATAATTATATGATAAAAAGTACCTATGACCCTGAAAACATATATACATTCCTTATCCTCAAAAAAAAAAAAAAAAAAAAAAAAAAAAAAATCGACTAAGATTTGGCGTTCTAGAGGGAGTGCCCCCCTTAAAGTCTCGGGACTCTGCGATCTAAAATTATAGAATTCGAGACCTGTGCTTTAAAAGCAAGGGTTCCGAGATGTTAGTTCTCGCGAAAAAGCGTAATAAAATGAAGGAGCGGTGCCGCGAATTATTCTTCCGAAATTTCTCTCCGTGCAGGTTTTCAGGGGAAATTGTGTTGGATGTCGAGATTTGAATAATTCTACTACTACTACTACTACTGCTACTACTGCTACTACTGATACTAATATTATTATGTATTATGTATTATATATTATGTACTAGGAATATATGTAAATACTCACATTGGTTTCGCTATCTCGTATTAAAAAATCGCCATCGTGTCCATGCTGATTCAAGAGTGAGTCGCACTGGAGCCGCGTGATTCTCCCGTAGTACCAAGGCTTGCCGACAAGATGAGGCCGGTCGCCGGGGTCGGGCCTTCTCTCGAGCGAATTCTCGACTGCTCCCATATCACTTTGGCCGTGGGGCATACTCATACTACCACCCATTCCACCCATTCCACCCATACCACCCACCATTCCACCCAATCCCATACCACCTATGCCTCGCTGCTCGCCTCGGTACGGCTGGGTCAGGTACTCGCTCAGCTCCTGGAGATAATTCCGGGGCACGAGGCCAATCTGACCCTGGCCATTTCGCGCCTTGTACCATTCAGGGTCGGCGGGTGGACGGTCCAGAATCTCGAGTCGGTCTCCCTTCTCGAAGGAGAGCTCCTGGTCGTTGTTCGATGAGAAGGAGTAGAGGGCGACGACAATGTCGAGGACGTTTTCTGCCATGGCGTACGTGTGCAAATTCTCGTCTACGTCGCCCTCTTCTTGCGTGTAATTCGAGGGAAACCATCCGGCTTGATTGCCACTTTGCCCTCGCCACCAGCCATCGTTGCTCTTCTCCAGGATCAGAATCCGAGTCCCCTTTGCCAGGGAAAGCTCGTCAGTCTGTTGTGCCTGCAAATTATCACTCGCTCTCAGACAGCATTCCCAACAACATTCATTATATGTTTATTAATAATATTAATAACCAAGTCGACTGGTTCCTGCTTGCTGCTGCTTGCTCTATTATTTAATATGTATCAGGCTCGTCCAAAAATGTTCAACTTTTCAAATTCCATTCTGGTTATAAAAATATCTATTTTTTCTGGCAATTTTATTTTGCTTTCTTTTTCAAACAAATCAAAAATAACAAGATTTTCCAAAAGCGATTTGCATTTTAAAAAATTTTGCAATTTTCGGGCCACCACCCTCCTGTATTATACGTCTTTCGCATTACCAGACCTGAGTTTTTAAACATTAAATCAAGGGTCTAGGATATAAAAAAATAATCTAAAGATATTTTAAGTTAGAATAAAGTCCAGCAGAAATTCTATCTTTTCCGGTAAAAAATTACATTTTCAATAAAATAGATCAATTTTCCACCAAAATCGACAAATTTTAAACGAAATAGTTTGATTTTTAACCAATTTTTTAATAAAACATTAATCTTTGTTCAAATTAGTGGAACTTTCGGCCATGGAAATGGATTGTCATCTAAAATGACGAATCCTCAGCCAAAAAAATGAGTGACTAATTAAGATGTTCAACTTTCAACCAAAACGATGAATTTTTAACCAAAAACAATATTTTTCTACCGAAAAAAAGACAAATTTTAAACAGAAGAAATTATTTTCAAACAACTGCGGAGTTTCAAAAATAATAAAGATTATTTTCAACAAAAACAATTTTTTCAGTTAAAAAAATTAATTTTCAAACAAAACAAAAAAGTTCACCCAAAAAGATGAATTTTCAACTTAAAATGTTCAATTATTAACTAACAATTGGAATAATTAATTTTCAACCAAAAAGGAATTTATAACGAAAGAGATGAATTTTCAGCGAAAAATGATTTATCGTTCAATAAAAGAAAATCTCATTCAAAGAGTTGAATTTTCTATTTTTAATGAGACATAAAAGTTCAACTACAATTATGAAGCCTCAAAAAACAAACTGATTCTTTGATAAATTAGTTAAATTTTCAACTCAAACGATTAATTTTAAAACAAGAGAGGCGAATCTACAACAAAAAAATAAAATTATCAACTAAAAATATCAATTTTTAACCAAAAATGGAATAGTTGAATTTACAGTTCAAAAGTTAATTTTCAAAATAAAAAAACGAATTTTAAACCAAAAAGACAAATGTCAAGCCAAGAAGATTAAGTTTGTACCAATAAAGTAGAATTTTCAACAACAAAAATGCATTTTCAACAAAAAAGATTAATTTTCAACAAACAAAAAATATTTTTCAACGAAAAAAAAATTATTTATTCATCGGAATTAAATTGCCGATCAAAGAAATAAATTTTCAACTAAAATTATGAATCTTCAACCAACAATTCGAAAGATTAATTTACAACAAAAAACGAATATATAACAAAAGAGGAGAGAGATTTTTCGTTCAATGAATAAAAAAATCCCATAAAAAATGTTGAATTTTTAACTAAAATTTGGAATCATGGGAAAAAAAGAAAGAAAATGAATCTTCTACAAAATACTTCAACTTTCAATTGAACGTGTAGTTGAATTTTTAACGAAAAAGATGAATTTTCTACCAAGAAACAAATTTGGAACAAAAAAAAAAGGATTTTCAAAGAAAGAAAATAAATTTTGTTATGAAAAGGTGAATTTGTAACCATGGCGATTGACTTCTTACCACAAAAGGCGACTTTTCAACAAAAATACATAAAGTTTAGAACAATTATTAGGTCTAAAAATTAATTAAATGCCTTTACTTTGATGTCTTTTAATTCTTGGTCAAATTTGAATTTTTTTTTCGTCCAAAGGTAGCTTTAAAAAGGGTGAAACTCAAGTTGTAAAACAGAATTTAATAGGTGGCGGCCTTGCGGACCTAATCCAAAAAAATCATTAGGGAATACAATCGCGTCCGACAAGGGGCATTTGAGACATTGCACTCTTTTTGCATTTTAATTGAAAAGTCACCATTGTGAAATCTTTGTAACTACTTTCTACACGTTTTACATCTACAATAGAACTTTTCCTAAGGCAGGCCAAATCATTTCCGTCGCCTCAGCTGCATTTTCTTCAAATAGAATGCAAAAATAGCACAGTGTGTGAAATGCTCCTTGTCGTACTTGATTGCATTCACTAGTGATTTTGTGATTTTAATTATTTTTTAAATTAGGTCCGCAAGGCCGTCGCCTATTAGATTGTGTCTTACCGCTTGCATTTCATCCTTTAAGATTACCTTCAGACGGGAAAAAAATGCAAGCTTGATCAAAGACATCTAAGTAGAGACACCGGATTAATATTAATTTGAAAAAAAATTTTAAATAAATATTAATATTAATATTAATATTAATTACAAAGGAAAATAATTTTGGATTGAGCCAAATTCTATAAATTCAGCTAATTGTTACGAGTTAAAAATTTGTTCATAAACATACTTTGAAAAGTGTCCTTTTTTTAAGAAAAGAAAAGTTAGTTTAATAGTTGAATCTTCAACCGAGGCTCCGGATTAACATATGCTCCCGCATAACATTTTCTGAGACTTTCAGGTCGTTCTAATTATCCCATGATGCCTTGAATTTAAAGTATGAATTCTCAACAAGAAAAAAAAAGATGAAATTCCATGTCTGCACGAGTGAATACTTGTTATTGAGATAAATTTCGTGAAAATAGTTTGACCGTCAACGGAAGAAATAGCTGTTGGTCCAAAAACTTCAAAAAAACTTTAAAAAATAAATAAATAAATGAAAAAATGGTAATGGTGGTCTACTAACTGACCTGGTAATTGTATTTGACTACCGCCGTGCCGATTGCTTCGCTCGGATCTGCGGGCACTCGCCTGGCCATGATGGGCGACTCGACCGCCCGGGAGGGCGAATTACTCGTGGGCAGGGTTTTCGAACCCGAGCCCTTTTTGACCTTCTTCTTGATGCTGTCGAAAATCGAGGGCTTCTCCTTTTTGACGTAGTTGCTGGGAACGTAGCCAGCCTGTCCTCGGGCACTCTGAACACGCCACCAATGCTTCGAGTCGTCCAGCAGAAGGTATCGCTCATTTTTCCGAAGGTCCAATTCCTGCTGACCCTGAGCCTCGTAATCGTACTTCGCGACAACGTAGCAAACGTCGTCTTGGCTTGTTTTACCTGACAAACATTCATTACATTCATTACATTCATTACATTCATTACATTCATTACATTCATTACATTCATTATATTCATTTTATACAAGTTTCAACTTTTCCAGGCCTCTTTGTTGATGTTACATCGACCACCATTATTATTATTTTCTTACAAGACAAAACTTTCTCCTCACTCTTTCAATGGCGAATCATTCGAAACTTTAAAATCATTCCAATTTTCAAGATTTCCAAATTTTCCAGGTGTTTCAAGATACATTTTTCAACTTGACATACCTAACAGTGAAGGGCCGAAATACCTGAAATTTTTTAAACGAAAACCGATGCAGTGTAAAAAAAGATGCCTCTGGGGAAGACAAACCGCGGCCAACAAAATTTGAAATCTGATCATATTTGATCCTCGCGTAACAAGAGTCAAAATATTTCAATTTTTAAACAATTTTCTATGGACCAAATAATTTTGGCTATTTTTTTAGTAGATTTCTTGCTGGTAAAACTAATATAAAAGTAGAAATTTAAAAAAATACACCCAAATTTTTAAACTTTCAAGTCCAAGAGACAAATTTGTCTACAAAAATAATTGAATTAAAAAAATATATTAATCTTTAAACAAACAGTTCAATTATCTATGGAATTAGTTGAATTGCAAACCAAAAAATACGAATTTTGAACAAAAAGTGGAATTTTGAACAAAGAAAATTTTTTCCGTTCATTTGAGAGAATTTCAACCAAACTGTTGAGATTTCAAACCCAAAAAACGAATTTTCTACAAAATAGTTAAATTTTGATCCAAAAAATATTAATTCTCCACGAAACATCTCTAAGTTGACATTTCAACTAAAAAAGATTTTAATTTGAAATAAAAAACAACTGACTTCAACCAAAAAAAGAAGAATTCTCAATAAAATAGTTCAATCTTCAACCAAAACAGATTAATTTACAACCAAGAAGTTTAATTTGCAATCAAAATAATTTTTTTTAAACAAATTACATTAATTTTCTACCAGTAGAATTTTCAACTCAAAAGCCAAATTTTTTATTAAACATATTAATTTTAAGCCAAACATTTTCAATTGCAATAATTTATTCCTAAAAAAACCAACTTTCACCTAAATAGTATATTGATCAAAAGAAAAAAATGGATTTTCAACTTTTATAATAAATCTAAACAACAAATAATTAATTTTCAACAAAAAAGTTTAGTTTAACAAAGTTAAGTCGAGGAAAATAGACGAATTATCAAGAAATTACATGAATTTTCAACTAAACAACAAATTTTTTTTTAATACTTCAATTCTCCGCAAAAAATGATAAATTTAAAACCAAAAATGAAATAGTTAAATTTTAAGTTAAAAGATTAATTTGAAACCAAAAATAAGACGAATTTTCAATAAAATAATTAAATTTTTCTTCAGAGATGAATCTTCAACAAACATTAATTTTTGAGAAAGTAGCTCAACAATCAATCAAATAGTTGAATTTTTAACCAAACAGATGATTATCCAATTAGTAAGATTAATTTTTTTACCAAAAAAACAAATTATCAATCAAATACATGAACTTACAACTAAACAAGATAAATTTTCAACCCAATCGTTCAATTTTCAATTAAAAATTAATTTTATACAAAAAATGGAATAGCTACAAAAAATTAAATAGCTACATTTCTAGTAACAAGAATTAATTTTCAATAAAAAATCAATCGAATTTCCATAAGTTATTAAAATTTTCTACCAAAGAGATGAACCTTCAACAACAAAAAATGAATTTTTAATAAAATAATTGTACTTTCAACCAAGTATTTAAGTTTTTAATAAAAAAAAGATTTCTTTTAAATAAAACAGTTGATTTTCCAACACAATAATTAAATTTTCAATAAAATGGTAAAATTTTCTATCCAAAAATACGAATTATCAACAAAAGATGTGAATTTTCAAGTAAACAAGAATAATTTTCAAGCAAAAATGAAATAATTAAATTTTTAATTATAAATTAAATGAAAACCAAAAATAAGACTAGTTTTCAATTAAATATTAAATTTTTCCAACAAAGAGATGACTCTTGAACCAAGTAGAGTTTTTGTTAATAATGTTGTTAATAAATTGTTGTTTGTTTATAATTTTATATTATCTTTCACTAAGAAAAAATTCGCCATAATTGTTTTGTCCTATAGAAAGTTATTAAAAAAATAAAATTAAAAACTGAAACTTCCGATGTATGAGGCTAAAATATTAACCAATTTTATAATTTGTGTTTGATCTTATTTTTGCTTCATCTAAGGCACAATTTCAGTGCCACGCCGCAGGAAAAAATTGCCAGAGAAAGTTAAAAGGGTCGCAGCACAGACATAGAAAAACAGCAAAATCGGGTTTTTTTACTTCCGAATAAATCGTCCAAGAATTTTGAGGTAACAATTTCACAGCTTTTGAAAATCGGTTTTCGGAAGCGAGAAAAAAATAAAATGTTTAAATTTGCACAAAAATAAAAACTCCCTCCCGACATAGGGGGAGCTGAATAAAAATGATAATAATAACAAGTGTTTGATACAAACAAATTATTTTCTTTTGAGAAAATCGACATTTAGTGTGATGGTATCGCAATCATGTCAGACGATTATTCGGTGAAAGGACCACAAAAAGAAATATTTCTTTTTTTAATAAATGAAATTTTTTTTAAAATATCTCAAAGAGAATTTAAAAATTATTACTGGTCATCTAGTTCTGTAGTGCCACTCTTCAGTTCTTTCTAATTCGAATTTCAGTAACTTTTAAATCAGGACGCTTTAAAAATTTAAAATTTGTGGAGACGACTTTAAAACTGGCTTTATAAATCTTTAATCAATTTTTATATAAATTTCTTTCATATTTAAGTCAACCAAACGCTTTCAAATTCCTAATACTGAATTCTATAAATTTCGAACTCCCAAAATTTCAACACCTGCAACAAATTCTGAAAATATTAAGAATGGGAATAATTATAAATAAAAATTAAAAAATACTTTAAAAAATTACTTCGTTAAGTCTGCACAAAATAACAAAAGCAAAATTGAAATAACTAACAATCAGATACTAATAAAGTTCTAACTAAAAAAAAAAAACACTGGGAATATTATTACAGTTTGTAATTCAAGTTTACTATTTTTTTTTTCTTTTAATAACAAAAATATTCTTGTTTCAATATACAAATATTCATAAACTAATAAGGCAACATTCCCAGAGTTTTGACTTCAATAAAGCTACAAACCATTCAATAAAACATTATAGTACAGTAACTAAAAATTACTATCTTAAGCTTTTCAAACGAGAACGAACGAGGTTTCACAGTAATGAAATTTAACGTGAAAATTTATATGAAAATTCCACCGAATTTCTTCAAATACGTGGAAATTCACATGGAATTTCGAATAAAAATGTACGTCCAGCTACGTGAAAATCTACATGAATTATTTCAATGTGCGTGGAAATGTACGAGAATTCTTTCAACGGCGTAGAAATCATCATGGAATTTCACGTAAAGATTTACACGTGAAATTCCACATTAAGATTCAAAATGTCCATGTGGATCTTCACGTGCATGTTTAAATTAACGTGAAAATCAATGTGTATATTTTCAGCAGGGAATATCGATTCGAAATAAAAATAAAAAAATCCAGGTGAATTCGCAGTGAGTGAGTGAATGAGTGAATGAGTGAATGAGCGATTTTTAAAACGACAATGACCTCTCTCGTCGATGTAACATCAAAATAAACATGAAAATAAAATTGCAGATAAAAAAGCAATGTACTCATACCCATAGCTGCCATGTGCGAAAACAGAGAGGCGTGTTATGACTGACGTTCTACTTGAATGAATTATAAGTCTTGTGGTGTGTCGGCAGCACAAGTGTACCGCAGATATTCATTATTTAGCTTTTTGTTTTTAATTTTGGCGCATCTTCTCATTTCTTGATTCAGGATCCATCGTTCCTAGTCGTAGAGCAAACAAGTGCATTACCGACACTTCGAAGAGAAGAGACGACAAGAGACGACAAGAGAAGAGAAAGAGAAGAGAAAGAGCATTATTATTTTTAAACAAGTATCCAATTTTTTTTTTTTTTGTTTTTTTTTTTTTCTTTTAATGTTTTCTTTGCCTCTTCCGATTTCCATTCTATTTTTATTTTCTCACTGATAGCGAGAAGACAAACTGCCCTATACACTTTCCTATAATGATTTTCCTGCCATTTTTTCGCGATTATAAGAAATTATCATAGACAAAATCACTTTATCAATAAACAATATTGAAATAATTATTGCAAAATGTGGAGAAACTGTAAATCAATTATTTATTTTGGAACGCTTATTTAAAAGAACATAAAAACATAATAATTACGAGAATTAATCACATTTTGAGGAGCACTGCTAGAGAATAACGCATAATGTAATATAAATTCTATCTTTTTTATTTTTTTAATTCCTCAATAATAACTTAATAAGTTCAGAAATCACATTCATCTGTTAAACTTGACACTCTTTCCCCCGGTTTTCAAAAAATGTCCCTCTTTTGCTTAAATGCTTACTGACTTTGTAAAGCCCATTCGGCCGACTTTTTGTCGTTGAAATTTTTGGTTATAAATTCTACGATTATATTTT
>JAWWLR010000167.1:16975539-16997820 GCA_035041075.1 Acraspis erinacei
TTAAACATCTGCTTGTAATAATTGATGGGTTTACTAAATTTGTAAAGCTCTATCCTTGTAAATCGACTAAATCTGAAGAAATAATTAAACACATGAGAGAATATTTCTGTAATTATAGTAGACCCAAGCGTATAATTACAGATTGTGGAACTGCGTTTACATCTAACGTATTTACGCAATTCCTTAAAACCGAAATTATAGATCATGTTCTTATTGCGGTAGGCACGCCTCGTGCCAATGGACAGGTTGAAAGATTCAATCACGCGATTGAATCTTTCAACATGTCCATCGATGGGATCGCATATTAGATAAAGTTGAATTTGCAATAAATAACACAGTTTGTCGATCCACGGGAAACACACCTAGCCAATTGTTATTCGGTGTAGATAAGAAAGGACATGTAAACAATTGCATACGCCTGCTCTTGGAGGAAGTTTTAAGCGACAGCGAGCGTGATCTCCAGACTGCTCGAGAAAAAACTTCGGATAGTATCGAATATAATCAGTCAGTAAACAAACAATATTACGATAAAAAGCAAAAGTCGTCAAATGTATACAATGTTGGGGATTATGTTATGATTCACAATACCGATACGACACCTGGAATTAATAAGAAACTCCTTCCTAAATTCAAAGGCCCATATGATATAAAAAAAGGTTAGAACACGATCTTTACATTGTTACAGATATTGAGGTATTCCAGGTGACTCAAAAATCGTATACTGGCACGTGTGCTGCCAGTCAAATGAAACCTTACCTTAACGGCGGAAATTAATTACATGTGATTTTTTACTATTTTTAAGCATTCTATTTTGTATATTTCACCGGGACGGCTCAAGGTCAGGATGGCCGAACTGTAGGAGATAGTTTGTATTTACATTTCTCGAAGCTTCTCGAAACAGGATTTTACCAGGAATCGAGAACCTTATAAAACTCGTTTCTGGGAAGATTCACTTTGAGCTCGTGCTCTGATTGGTGAACTTGCGTGAGGCCCTCCCCTTTCCAACCATCGAAACGCGCTTTCGAGCGACCGGGAGAAAAAGGCCGAGTCAGTCTGGTTCGAGCAAGCAACGTGTAAACGTAAAACAAATAAACTTATACTTATTGAAATACCCGTTCGTTTATTATTTCTCGTTTGTCCTTCTCCCCACGGACTACAGTTTAATTTAACAAACAAATACTTGAATCCAAATAAAACAACTTCATTTTCAAACAAACATTTGCATTTTTTAAACCAAAAATTGATTTTCTACACACAAAAAAACGAATTTTCAACAAAATACATAAAAATGCTGATTCAAATACTTAAATTTTCTAATAAATTGCTGAATTTTCGACTTGAAAATCTGAATTTTCTAGTAAAAAGTTAAATTCTTAACTTAAGATTTAATTTTTAATCGAAAAGGACTATTTTTTAACCAGACTGTTGCATTTGTAATCCAAAGAGGTGAATTTTCTGCCGCAAAAGATGAGCTTTTAAGAAAATAAATAAATTTTCAAACAAAAAAGTTCATTTTAATACAGACAGTTGCATCTGTAACAACAAAAGGTGAAATTTCTACAGAAGGAGATCATTTTTTTAAACGAAAAATATGAATGTTCAATGAAATATTTGAATTTTACAACAAAAATAAAATTTGCAGTCTAGAAAGAAAAAAATTGCATTCAAATGGTTGAATTTTCAACAAAAAAGTTAATTTTTATCCAGACAGTTGCATTTATCACCAAAAAATGTGAAATTTCTACGAAAAGAGATGATTTTTCAAATGAAAAATATGAATTTTCAACAATATAGTTCAATTTTAAACCAAAAAATAAAATTTTTAACCAATAAAAAGGAATTCTGAATCAAAAATTTATTAGTAGAATATCATTTAAAATCAATATTAAAGTTTATTTTTAATATTTGTATTATATCGGGTTAGATAACTGGAAATTTTGCTCCCTAAATATCAATTTAATTTTCCATTGTACACTTTTTTATTATTTAGCTTTTGGTTTTTAAAGCGTCTGGGAGTTTACAGACTACCATAATCAGTTTGAGAATCTCTTAAGCAACGATATTGTAATTCTTTTATTTTTCGTCCTAAAATGTCCCTAGGATTATAGACTACCATAATAAGTTAAACAATCTCCAATAAAAATATTTTTGAATTAAATTTCTTGATTCTTTTTTTGAAGTTTTATTTATTTCAGCAATAAAAATCGAGTTTTATCAAAAAGGGCCTCATGATTGTTTTGGTTTCTGGTCTTAAAATCTTGGTACGGCCCATCCGTGATCCGTTTCCCTGGATATCGACCCAACAATAATGTTACTCCTTCCTACTAATTAGAAACAGACTGTCAGCTTTTCAGAAATCAACAATGGACAAAAATTCAAAAAAGAACCTGAAAAATGATCATTTTCCAAAAACTCGCCTCTCAGAATTTCGTCTCGAGAAAATAAAACGACGCCAGGCAATTCATTTGTCGAAAACGATATCAAGATACTACGAAAAAAAATGTTCAAAGTCGGAAATTGAGCCAGGAATCGTCCAGGACGAAAGTACGAAATCTTTGTTCCTCTCAAAACTAAGTTCCTGGGCAAAGGATATTCCAGTCGAAGGTCTCTCACCAGAGTGGGAAAAAAATATCAAAAAGTCAGTTCTGAAATTATTCAAAAAGAAGTACGATAGCTTTCTAAAATCCCTCATTGAAGAAATCAGACAAATTTATCTCGAGGAAATGCAACATTTTGCAGTGAGTACGATTTTGGCAATCGAGACAAATGAAGATACGTTTAAAAAAAATGATTATTCATTCCAGAAACCCCGTAATTCTATTTCTGAATATTGTGAGAATTTTTCCAAAAATCGTAAATCGCTATCCAAAAAGTATTTCCTCTCCCAAAATCTTGTCAGATTTATAATGAAGACGGGATTTTTCAATTTGCCTCAAATTTTTATTGACTTGATTCAGTATCGAGTCTTGGGAGTTCTTCCCTTGTCAGAATTCGAGAGAAAAATAAAAAAAGATGTAAGAAAAGCGTCGATAAACATTCTGAGTCAGTACTACAATAAAGTAGTTAAAGCTCTTCCAAAATTGAATATAAAAAATATCAATCCCAGCGTTCGTTCTCGAGTAATTCACTCAGCGACAGTTTTGTTTGCCCGGCAAATTTTGGACATCAAAATGAGGACGATATCTCATTTGATAAATTCGATCAAAAATCCCCTCTCTTCTCCACTATTAAAATTGGATCTGGTATTTGAGAAGAATATTCTGATCATAAAGCCGAGTCTTGAAGAAATTCGAATCACGTATCACGAGATTATCGACATCGTCTCGAATATTGCTCAAGATCTCGTTCCTTTCGAAAGCTGGCTTGACATCAAAACTGATCGAGACTTCATCAAAGTCAAATTACCAAAGTGGTTTCTTCAAGAATCTCATGATAAATTGGAACAAGTTCTGGAAAACATTTTCCACTCCCTCAACGAGTACCATTTTCGGGTCAATGAAGAATTTAAATTCATCTCGGCAGGAGAAACGAAGCCAGAAATTTTGAAATTGGTCTCTGCGGATCGAGAATTTGAAGAATATTGTTCCCAGGTAATGTCTAATGACGTTGAACAATCTCTTTATTTAAAAACTAAATTTTCTTTTCTGAAAGTCTTAACCCAATGTTTTTCCACAATATTATAACGTCTAAAGTTCTAAGATATATTTTTAACAAGAAATGAAATAGCTAAAAACTCATTTAAAAGATTAATTTTTAAAAAAAGAAGAAAGTTGGGGAAAGAAGATCAATTTTTAGCCAAAGACATAAATTTTTAAAAAAGAATAATTTTCGATAAAAAATTACGACTTTGAATAAAACCGTAGAATACTCAAATTTTTGTGTTAAAAAAAATTAATCTTCAACCAAAAAAAGGATAAATAGTTAATGTCCATCCAAGATTAATTTTCTGCCAAAAAATACCAATTTTTAACCAAATAATTAAATTTTAAATGAGATAAATTGTCAATAACAAAATGCAATAGTTAAATTTTTTGTTAAATAAATTAATCTTCAGCTCAAGAAAGCGAAATTTCCACAAAACAGCTCATTTTCAACGAAAGAAATTAATTTTCAACAAAATAGGAATTTTCAACCAAAAAATATGAATTCTAAAAAAAAAGATTTTAATTGTTAATAAAAAAGAGTTGAATTCAATCAAATAGTTGATGTCAACCAAAAAAAATAATTTTTCACCAAATCTTTTTATAAACACTTTTAGGAAAATAAAAAGATGAAATTTATACATTTATACTTATATCAAATTTGATGATGAAAAAATTATTTTTCAATAGAAAAAAAGCACTCAACAAAATACTTAATTCTCAGACAAAGAAATAAATTTTAGAAAAAATAGTAATTTTCAACCAAAAAAGATGAATTCTGAACAAAAAACAGGTTTTAATTGTTAATCAAAAAGAGTAAGATTTAACCAAATCTTTTTAAAAGCATTTTTATCAAAAAAATGAAATTTAGATCAAGAGATCAATTTTCAAACAAAAATAAAAGAGAAATTTCATCTAAATAGTTGAATTTTCAACTAAAAAAGATAAATTTTTTTATCAAAAATGGAATAACTCAATTTGCTGTTGAAAAAGTTATTTTTCAACAATAACAAAAAAAACTTTCAACGAAATAATTAAATACCAACCAAATAAATGAATTTCCAACAAAATAGACATTTTCGAACAAAAAAGATTAATTACGAACGAAAAAAAAGATTTTAATTGTTAACAAAAATGAGTTGAATTCTACCAAATACTTGAATCCTCAATCAGAACAGGCTAATTATGAAACAAACATTTTTTTTAACATTTACAGCATTTTTAACCAAAAAATATTATATTTATACAAAAAGAGATCGATGCTTATACAACAAAAAAACGAATTTTTGAGAAGAGTTCAGTTTTAACTATAAAATATAAATTTTCCACCAAAAACGAGATAGTTAAATTTCCTGTTGAAAAATTAATCTTAGAAAAACGAACTTTGAGCAAAATATTTTATTTTAAAAAATAATGAATTTTCTACAAAATAGAACTGTCTTTAAAGAAAATAGTTAATTTCCAACTAATGAAATGAACTTTCAAGTAAAGTCATGAATTTTCAACGAAATAGTTAAATTTTCAAACAACTAGTTGAATGATAAAGAAATAAAATTTTACTAATTTTGAATTAAACATTTTTAGCATTTTTAACAAAAAAAAATTAAATGTGCAGCAAAAGAGATGAATTTTCAAACGAAAAAACAACAAATTTTCATCAAAAGAGCTGATTGTAAAGAAAAATTTGAACCAGAAAGATTTTTCAGTAAAAAAAAGAAATTCAACAAAACAATTGCAATTTCAACACGCAAGGATGACTTTTAAAATAATTGTTTAATATTCAACCAAAATATGATTTTTCAACAAAAAAGTTCAATTGCGACAAGTTACGTTAATTTTTAACCAAATAGTTGAATTTCTAACAACAACAAAAAAAGATTAATTTCTACTAAAAAAAAAAAAACTAATTTTTAACGAAGCACATTAATTTTCAACTGAAAAAAAAATTTAATAAAAAATGGAGGAGAAACCAAAAGACTCAAATTTCCAACAAACTAGTTGAACCCTTGATAAAAATAGAATAAATTTCAACTAACCATACTTAAACGATCGAGAATCAAAGAAATTAATTGTCAATCAAAGAGTTGAATTTTAAACCACAACAATTTTTCATTCAAAAAAATGTAAACAAATCAGTTGAAATTTCAGCCAAAAAGGATGACTTTTTAACAAAATTGTTGAATTTTCAACAAAAAAGATCATTAAAAGAAAGTTAGAACATAGTTAATTTTTCGATCGAGAAGACTTGAATCCAATTAAATGAATTGTTGAAGTTTCACCAATATAATTATACTTTTAACCATATAATGCAAGTTTTCTCTTGCCTTTTTTATTTTAAACATTTTTATCTAGAAATTTTTTAAGAAAAAAAATGTTTTCTTTCATAAAAAAAATAGTCTATAATAACGATTTATGAAGGAGATAAGCAACAACAACAAATGTCGAAGGCAAAAAACTAAAACATTTGTCTACAATTCACTTCTGAAGTTCATAGTTTAAGAGAAAATTAAACAAATTCCTTTTTTCTTAAAAAAGAGTGAAACACTCTCCATAAGAAGGGATTAAAATAAACAAAATACACTAAAAAATGTCGGGCACAAAGATCTAAAGTCTTTGTAGTTTAAGAGAAAATTTAACAGGAAACGAATCCTTTTTTCTAAATGCTTTGAGCATGTCGCAAAGTACTTTTTTCATGGAAGACCATGACATTTTTAGAAACTTAAGGAAAATAATTTTGTTTGACCAGGTAAAAATCTTGATGAACTATCTGAGCGACGTGAACAAAATGGTGTCAAAAATTTACTACGACACAGGAATCCTGAACCAAATCCCCGCAAAGCAAGTCCTAAAATCTCGAACGTTGGACTTGATGTCCATCCTCGTGGAATCTATAAAAAATAATCACGAGGCAGAAACGCGATCGATCTGTTTCGAATTTGAAAAGCTGAAAAGCAGAGCTCTAAATATTCCCAAGGATGCAAGGTCTCTCTTCGAATTGAGCGAATACATGGCTCATGGAGCCAAAGATCTGGTTCTGGATTTGGAAAAGAGAGTCCAGAGGTCAATTACAATCCTGAGTTCCCTCCTCGAAATCACAATTCTCTCCCCCGATCATATCGAATCGAACAAAAAAAGTATAAACTGGATCGAGGCAATCAAACCAATTTTCATCCAGAGCAACACTTTGTCAGAAGCGATGAAGAGTGAGTCAGAGGACGAACTCCAGCGACGAATAGCACTCCTCAATTCTAAAATTGACCAGCTCGTTCCTGAATTTGTAATTCTCGATGACATGGACGATGCAAAAAGAGTTCAAGAATACCTAGAGTACTTAAAAGCCCTCGCGAGAAAAGTAAATCTGGTCGAGAGAGAGATTCACGAAATTAATTTCGAAGAGAGGCTTTTCAAATTCCCAGAGACGAGTTTTCCGAAAGACACGGAACTGAGAGAAGTGATTGAACCTTTTTATGCTCTGGTCCGATTGATTGCCCAGTGGCAGAGAAATCACCAAGTCTGGCTGAAAGGACCTTTTGAGTATTTGAATCCACTCGTGATAGAGGAGAAGACAAATTATTTTTTTCAAGAAATTTCCGAGAGCAATAAGGTTTTCAAGTCAAAGATCAAAATGGATTTGACCTCCAGTAAAGCTTTCAAATTTTCTGGAATCGTTGATGATCCGGACGCGATGCAACAACCAGCACCTGTAAAACTGTGCTGGCAGGTTCTTCAAGATATCAGCAGTTTTATGAATTTTGTTCCTCTTGCAATTTGTTTTTGCAATTCGGCTCTGAGGAAGAGACACTGGGATGAAATGTCTGCCGTTTCTGGACAGGAACTTTTTCCAAATGCTGGAACTACTCTGAACAAAATTATAGAATTGGATTTGATGAGTCATATCGAAATGTTCCAGGTAGGCAATAAATTCCTTTATATAAACTTCGATTGAAACGTTCGAATTTCCGAAAATCTCAAGTAAAAATATTACATTTTCAACAAAATAGGTGATTTTTTGAGCAAATAGTTGAATTTACAACCAAAAACACGAATATTCAACACAGAGGATTCATTTTATACAGAAAAAATGCAACCTAATCGTTGCAATTTCAACTAAAAGAGATCTATTTTCGACCAAAAATGAAATAGTTAATTTTTAGTTAAAAAAATTGATTTAGCTCAACTTTCATCCACGTATTTGAGACTTCAACAAAAAAGGTTTTAATTTTGAATCTTAAACGTTTGAATTGAACTGAAAAAGACGAATTATCAAAGAAGAATATAACAGTTGATAGTTCCATCGAAAATATTTTAATTTCAAATTAAAAATACTGGAATTCAAACACAAAAAAAGACGAATTCTCAACAAATTAGTTCGTTTTATAACCAAGAAAAAGTTTCATTTGAGAAATTAATTTTCAATGACAAACATAGTTAAATTTGGAACCAAATAAATAGATTGTTAACTAAAATTCTGAATCTCCAACCGAAAAAGAAAATTTTTAAAAGAGTCGTTCAATTATTAACAACGTAGTTAAATTTTTAAATAAAAGAAAATTTGGGTTTAAATAAAAAAAAAACGAAAAAAAGATAAATTTTCAAAATCAAAAAACAAAGAAATTTCATCTCTTTGGGTAAAAAATGCCTAAAACTCGTGATGGAACATCAACTAGTTTTCGTTACGGATTCAACTATTTTATTGAAAATTCTTCTTTTTTGGTTGAAATTTTCACTATTCTGCTTGAAAATTTAAATCTTTGATTGAAAATAACCCTTCTTATTAAAAATTCGTATTCTTGAGTCGAAAATTCAACTGGTTAGTAGAAAATTCGTCTTTTTGTATTGAAAATTCCACAATTTGGTAGAAACTTGTTTTCCTATCTGGAAAATCTTTTTTGCTTAAAAAATCATCTCTTTTTTTGAAAATTCGTCTTTTTTGGTTAAAAAATCCACTATTTTGTAGAAAATCAATTTCTTGGTTGAAAACTTTTTTCTTTCTGGACTGAAATATCTTTCTTAGTTGAAAATTGATATTTTTGGTTGAACATTCGCCTTTTTTGTTTAAAAATGTCACTAATTATTTAGAAGATTCACCTCTTTGGTTGAAAATTACTTTTTTTTTTGTTGAAAATGAATATTTTCGGTTTAAAAATTTAACGGTTTTAAAGACAATTCGTTTTTTTTTTAATTTAAAATTCCACATTTGGCTTGGGCTTTCTTTTGCTTTTTTAACTGTAAAATATTTTTTGGTTGAAAATTCTTTCTTGGGAATAAAATTTATCTTGATTGAAAATTTATCTCTTATGCGGAAAATTCGTATTTTTGTAATGAAACATCAACTATTACATTTTTCGTTGAGAATCCATGTTTTTTTTTTGCTGAAAATGATTATTACACTGTGGAAAATTTAATTATTGTATTGAAAATTCAACAATTTGGTTAAAAAGTCATATTTTTGGATTGAAAATTAAACTGTTTTGTAGAAAATTCATATTTTTGGATTGAAAAATCTCAATCTTTTGTTAAAATCTCATCGTTTTGGTTTGAAAATTGATCTTTTATGGCATAAATTTAATCCTTGCTTTGGTTAAAAGCGGTAAGAATAAAAAAAAAATTTAGTTGATAATTATTCTATTTTAGTTGAGGATTCAACTATATTTGCTTGAAAATTGAATCATGTTATTGAAAATACAGCACTTTTATTGTTGAAATTCGTCTTCCCTTGGCAGAAAATTAATCTTCTTGGTCAAATATTCACCTTTTTGGTTAAAAATTTTACTATTTGGCTGAAAATTCAACTATTTGGTTAAAAATTCGCCATTGCCGTAACATTTTTTAAATCTCAGTTTAAATTCCGGTGATTCTAGGTTATCAGCGAAGGGGCCAACAAGGAACTTGCCCTGCAAATTCAAGTCGAGAACATGTTCCAGGAGTGGGAATCGATAAATTTTCAAATTTTTGCAAAAGAGGAAATTTACTCCTTCGTCGAATCAGAAAAAATAGAAGTTCTTCTCGCAGATCACTTGACAAAAATTCAAGACATCAGAGGTTCCTATTTCATCAAACCAGTGGAATCGAGAGTTTCCGAACTTTTCGAAGCCTTGACTCAAATCCAATTTTTCGGCCAACAATTTCTTTCTCTACAATTTCAGACCAAGAAATTTCTACTCCTATTTGAAAATTCTAGAGCAGCAAGCCAACTTCCCGAAGAACACATTATATTCTCCTCGGTCAAAGAGATCCAAGATCAAATTATAAAATCTATTTCTCTGGACCCAACATTTAAACAAGTAACTGAAGATCCAAAGGTTAGAAATTTAGAAGAAACTATTTCAAAAATGAGGAAAGTCCAGGAAAGTGTCGAAATTTACGTAGATAAAAGGAGACTCGACTTTCCAAGATTTTTCTTTATTTCTGACGATGAAATATTAAAAATTCTCTTTGACAAAGATCCCTCCGTGTCGATTCTGCAATGTTTTCCTGGGGTGAGAAAATTTGGAATTAGGTCTCTCAAAATATATTCAATAATTGGAGACTATGGTGAGCAAATTAGACTTTTAAATTCAGTAGCGACTCAGCAAATTGATGAAAACTGGTTGGTCAAAGTCGAGGAGGCAATACGAAAAACCTTGATGGAAAAGATCTCCGAAACTAATTTAAATTTTGATATCGAGTCTTTCCAGGGAGATATTACAAATCCTGGGATCGTTATTTTTTCTTCCTGGCAACTTTACTGGACAAAACAGATTCAAAGTTCTCTCTTGAATGTCGAAAAACTAAAGTGTTTTCAAACCAAACAGGACGAATTAATAACCAAAGAATTGGAACAATTAAAATCTGTTACTTCCAGATTAAATCGAAAAATAATTTCGGCACTGCTAACCCTCCAGATTTATCAAAAAGACATCACTAAAGTATTAATTGCAAAAAATATAGAGGAAACAGACTTTGAGTGGAAAGCCCAGCTTCGTTACTAATTGTCAGACAAAAATATAAAAGTAAATTTGATGAATGCTTCAATAAACTATGGCTACGAGTACAATAATGCACTCTTTATTGTAAATACACCACTGACTGAGAGATGTTATCGAACATTAATGGAGGCTTATCATCACAATTATTTTGGCAAAATTGTCGGTCCTTCCGGTTCTGGTAAAACAGAAACTGTCAGAAGTTTGGCCAAAGCTTTTGCTCTTCTTTTCCATGCCTACAATGGAAATGACAAGTTAAATTTCAATTTTGTAGACAAAATTCTCAAAGGTTTTGTGTCCTCCGGAGCATGGATTTGTTTCAAAAATTTCGACAGAATCGAAGAAGGAATACTGTCTCTAATTTCCCAAAGAATTTCCTCAATTTCCGAGTCAAGATTAACTGGGGTTGCTGACTTTGATGGAACATTAATCAATTTAAATAGATCTGGTTTTATCTCCATCACGATGAATCCAGAACTGTATTGTCAAAAGAAACGCTATTTACCAGAGACGATAAAATTTCAATTTAGAACCATCACAGTTCTGTCACCAGACACAAATCGCATTTGCGAAATCGAACTATTCGCGGCCGGATTCGAAAAAGCAGAAAGTCTCGCCCTCAAAATAAAAACAGTATATAAACTTGCTGAAGAGATGCTACCAAAATTCGACTTTGGATTAAGAAGCGTAAAACTCGTTTTGAAAACGGCCATTTGCCTCAAGGAAAAATTTCAAGAAGATGAGAATATTTTGATACTTCGGGCTTTGGTTGATGTGAATTTGTCGAAATTAGATGAATCTCAAATTCCTACCTTCAGGGGAATTTTAGAGGACACTTTTCCCGGCGTTTGTTTACCTAGTCCAGATTATAGAACATTTTTAGAGGCTCTTGAAGAAGTTTGTAAAAACAATTCTTTGGAGGCACACGACGGTTTTAAATTGAAAATTATACAAACTTTTGAGATGATTCACATTCGAGATGGAATTATAATTATTGGAGAAGCACTCGCTGGAAAATCAACGATTTTAACAACTTTGGCGGAGGTTTTAGAATTGTTGGATGATGAAATAAGTTTGAAAACTGTAAATCCGGGGGCAGTGACGATTGATCAACTTTATGGACACTTCGATGAAAAATCCAGAGAGTGGAGGGACGGTATTTTTCTGAACATTATAAAAAGTAAAAGTCCTTCGAAAAAGTGGATCATTTTTGACGGGCCAATCAACACCTGGGCTGAAAATTTAGAACCCTTCCTCGACGACAATAAAAAACTAATTCTAAACACCCATGGAAAAATATCAAAACCACCAGAGCTGAAAATTTTTATCGAAACTCTAAATCTTGACGAGGCTTCGCCTCTAACTATTTCACGTTCAGGAATAATAAATGTTCAATCTCAAGACTGGAGAAACTACATTAAACCCCAGATTAAAAATTTAAAGCAGAGTCTCCCAATCCAAAAGCTGATACATTCCCTTTTCGATTGGACAATAGAACCTTCCTTAGAATTTATTTACAAAAATTGTAAAATGATAATCAGAGTGAAGAAAATTCATTTAGTAATTTCAACATTCAATTTATTTACCATTTTGCTAGAAGAATTGAAAGAGAAAGGAAAACCAGAACACTTTATGGCTTGGATAGAAGCGATTTTTATCATTTCTAACTCTTGGGCTTTGACTGGAACTTTGGATTTCGATTCTCTAAAGTTATTTAATTCATTCTATCTGTCGCTGTGGAGTAAAAATCGACCAGACTCTTTGAAGCAAATTGAAATGTCCCTTCCAAGTGAGGGTTTGATCAGAGACTATATTTATATTTTCAAGGGAAATGGAACTTGGAAACTCTCCGATCTTCACAAAGCTGATCTTTTCGAAAAACCAGGATTTAAGGATATATTTATTCCCACAGTGGATTCTATCAACTATTCGAGAATTCTCCAACAGCACATCAATCACAAAAAACCTTTTCTTCTCTGCAGTATTGACTCCAGTGGAAAAACTTCTCTCCTCCAGGACTTATTTTCTAAATTTGAGAATTTTTCAACAAACTGTTTTAATTTTCCTTCGAGAATTACTGCAGCCAAATCTCAAAGGATTTTTTTGTCCAAGTTGAAGAAAATAAAATCTGGATACGGTCCTCACAAAGAATTTTCTCTAAACTTTGTCGATGACTTCAACTCTGAGAATTCCGATCTCTTGGAGTTGATGCGACAGTATTTTGATTATGGATTTTGGTACGATTCGGACAAGTCCAAACAAATTTTTATCCAAGATATAATGTTCGTGGCAGCGATGAGTAAACCAAATTCCAAAATGTGTGAACGATTTTTGAGGCATTTCAGTATTTATGTGATGCATGAGTACTCGAAAGAAAATATCTTGAGAATATTTTCGAATTTGTTAGTTTTGAATTTGAAAAAAAATGCCTTTGCAATGGACGTAGTGCCAAGTTTAAATGGAATTGTGAATGCAACGACTGAAATTTATTTCTGGATAAAAGAAACTCTGAGACCAACTCCAGGAAAGTGGGAGTATATTTTTAATTTGAGGGATATTTCGAGAGTAGTAAGAGGTTGCAGCATTATTCAGAAAGAGTCAGTCGAGAAAATTACATTCACTCGTCTCTGGGTTCACGAAACTTTCCGAGTATTTGGAGACAGAATTAACAATAAAGAGGACCAAGACTGTTTTTTCAGAAAATTGAGAGAATGTTGCAAGTCGCACTTTAAGGATTCATTCGAGTCAGTTTTTGATCACCTTCCCAAATTTGAGGAAGAATTAACCAGAGAGAGTTTCAAGTTCCTGGTTTTTGGAAATATCGACGATTTGAGAAAATATGAAGAAAACTCGATGGATGTACTTCAGAATAAGGTTAGATCCTACATTAAGGAATACAATGTCAAAAATAAAATCAAACTCGAGTTGGCGACTCCCAATTTTATTATGGAACATTTGATTCGAATTTGTAGAGTTATGGCAATACCTGGAGAACATTTATTTATGATTTGCCCGAGTGGTTTTGGAAGAAGAACTTTGATCAGACTCGCTGCTTTCATCGAGAAGCAAAATTTGTTCGAGCCTGCCTTAGATATTTACTACGACTTAAAAGCTTGGAGAGAAGATTTAAAGAGACTTCTAAAAAGCTGTAAAGATTACTCAATTATGGTCACGGATCGAGAGTTTAAGAGTGAAGAATTTTTGGAAGATGTGACAAATTTGGTGAAAAGTACTCAACTTCCTGAATTTTCTTCGGAAGATGAGAGGGAAATTGTACAAAAGGTGAGACTGAAAGCACAGGAGGGGAACAGAAACTCAGAGCTGAGCATTTCCCAAATTATAGAATATTTCCTAAAGGAATGTAAGAAGAGAATCCATTTTTTTATTTGCATTTCGCCTCTCAACTTCTCACCAAAATATCTTTCCTTGATCAAATCCTCGACCCTGAATTATCTTTCTTCCTGGCCGAAGGAAACTTTCGAAAAAGTGGGTCTCTTTTTTTTGAAGAAGGAGTTGATTGTCAAACCTTCGATATTTTTTTATGAGCACCTGGAAAACGTGGAGAAATCGCCCTCGATTTATATCCGTTTTCTCAAACTCTACAGAAAAACGGTTTTAAAAAAGGAGAAAGAACTGAAAATTTCTAGAGGCAAGTACATTTCTGGATTAGAGAAATTGAAACTAGCCTCGAACCAGGTTGATGAGATGAAAAAGGCCCTGGAAATCCTGAAACCTCAGCTTGAATCTTCAGCGTCACAAACTCGGGCAACAATGAAAGAAATCGAGAATGAAAATCTCCTGGTAGAAAAAGCGACAATTACTGTCAAAGAAGAGGAAGCGATTGCGAATCAGAAAGCAGAAATCGCTGGAAAACTCAGAACGGAGTGCGAAACTGACTTGGCGGTTGCGATTCCAATTTTGGAAGATGCGGTTTCAGCTCTGAATACTCTAAAACCGACGGACATAACTTTGGTCAAGGCGATGAAAAATCCCCCCGACACAATAAAACTAGTTATGGCGGCTGTCTGTGTAATGTTGGATGTTCCCTCGGAAAAAATCCTGGATCCCGTGACTGGAAAGAAGAGTTCCGACTTCTGGGGTCCAAGCAAAAGAGTCCTCGGGGACATGAATTTCCTCCAGAATTTGAAAGACTACGACAAGGACAATATTTCTCCGTCCATAATGGAGGTGATCAAAAACAACTACATGGAGGAGAAGACTTTTCTTCCGCAGATTGTCGCGAAAGCTTCGAGCGCTGCTGAAGGTCTCTGCAAATGGGTTCGAGCGATGGTTTCTTACGATGAAGTTGCCAAAGCTGTGGCACCCAAGAAAGAAAAACTCGCCTTGGCTCAAAGAGAGTGTGACGAGGCTGAAAGTTATCTGACAGAAAAGAGGCAAACTCTGGCGGATTTGAATGAGAAACTCGCAGTTTTGAAAAACAGTCTCGAAACTGTTTTGGCGAAGAAGATGATTTTGGAAAAGAAGGTTTCGGACTGCAGGGATCGACTGAAAAAAGCCGAGAGTTTACTGACTAGTTTGGGTGGAGAAAAAAATAGATGGATAGGATGTACCAACAATTTGGAGGAGTCGATAAACTGTTTGACTGGAGACATCCTTCTGGCCTGTGGACTAATTATTTATCTCGCTTCCTACAACTTGGAGAAAAGAAATTCGGTTTTAAAATCCTTTCAGGATTTTCTGAAGAGTCAGAAAATTCCTTGTGGCGATTTCAATTTTGTGAAAATTCTGGGGAAAGAGAACGAGTATCAGGATCCATTTTTTCTTCAAAACGAGGTAATTATCCAAAATTCGGACAAGTGGTGTTTGTTTATTGATCCGCACAATCAGGCAAAGGAGTGGATTCAAATTTTCGAGAAGAATCTCAAGGTTATAAAGGCAAATGATGAAAATTTCATCAATGTTCTCAAGGAATCTATAAATTTAGGAAGTCCGCTTCTGGTTGAGAATTTTGAAAATCTCGCAGCTTTTCTCGAACCAGTTTTTTTGCAAGAAACTTACGGAGAAGATGAAATTTATTTAGACATCCAGGGAGAGAAAGTGGTCTATTCTCCAAATTTTAGATTTTACCTCTCAACGAGAGTCAAGAGTCCAAAATTCTCGGTTGATATTTTCAACAGAGTTACTGCTGTTAATTTCAATATTTCCAAAGAGGCCTTGACCGAAAAACTTTTAGACACTGTAATTTCGAAAGAAAATTACCAGCAGCAGGATAGGTACGAAAAATTGTTGATTCAGTTATCCTCTGACAAAATCTTATTGAATCAGGAGGAGGAAAAAGTTTTAGAGATTCTTTCCTCGTCGGATTTGAATATCCTCGAGGACAAAGCAGCCATGAAGATTCTAGATTCTTCGAAGAATTTGTCAGTCGAGATTTTAAAAAGGGAGAAAGGATCTTTGGAAATTAAAGAAAAACTTGAATCCTTTCGTGAACAGTACAGAGAGTTTGCGAAATATTCTGCTGGACTTTTTTCCACGATTGAGAGCCTCTCAAATTTAAATCGAATCTACCATTTTTCGCTTCCCTGGTTTTTTCAAATTTATATCAAGGCAGCTGAGAGCTCAAGAAGAAGCGTTCTTTTGGAACAAAGACTGGAATACCTCAAATTTGGTTTCACGAGGAAACTCAACACAAATGTCAGAAATTGTCTTCTGGAAAAGGATAAATTGCTCTATTCTTTTTTACTCTGTATTAAAATTTTGAAAGATGAGGGGAAAATTGGTCAAAATGAGATAGAACTGTTCCGAAATTTCAAAAAGAAAATTCCGGTCAAATGGGAGCCAGAAAAATTCAGAGAAGAAGTATTCAAAATAGATGAAGATCTGGGAGACATTTTCTGGAAAAATTTGAACGAGTGGAAACTTTACTTTGACAATCCGAAAAATTCGGTTTGCAAAGACTTTCCAGCATTTGAAAAATTAATGATCACGAAAATAATTCGACCCGATCAGATCCGGATTTCTATTTCGAATTTTGTTGAAAGCGTACTCGGCAATTTCGAGTCGAATGACAAAACTCGATTTATCTCGACGGCTTTCGAAGAATCAAATTGTTTAACGCCCTTAATTTTTATTCTTCCAAGTCACGCGACTCTTCTTTCAAATCTTTCAAAATTTGCCAGTATTAAGCGACAAAAATTACTCTCGCTTTCGATGAGCGAAGGACAAAACGAAAAAGCCGAATTTTTGATCAGAGAAGCTCAAAGAGAGGAAAAGTGGGTCTTTTTAGAAAATTGTCATCTCGCCCCTTCCTGGTTGTCAAAATTGGAAAAAATTATTGACAATTTGAGTGCCGAAAATACAAGTTTGGAATCTAGATTGTGGTTATCGACTTTTCCTTCTGACAAGTTTCCTTTGAGTGTGCTGCAAACTGGAATTAAAATTCCCTGCGAGTCTCCTCTTGGATTAAAATCAAATTTACTGTGGCTCTATAATTCAGAACTGAATGAAAAGTTTTTCGATTGTCATGAAAAAGATGAAACATTTTCAAAATTATTGTACGGGTTGAGTTTTTTTCATGCGATTGTGAAGGAAAGAAGAAATTATGGTCATCGTGGTTGGACTTTAAATTACGAATTCGAGTCCGACTTTTTCGAAAGTGCAATTCAACTTCAGGATCTTGCCAATAAAAATAAGGAAATGCCATTCGAGGAATTGTTTTACTTAATTAAAGAATGTATTTACGGAAGCAAAATTGTGAATGAGGTTGACAAAAAACGCCTGGGAGTTTTTATAGAGGACTTCTGCAATATTAAAATCCTTCAGGATCCTCTCTATTCCTTCTTTGACGAGCCTGATTTTATTATTCCAAAAACAAGTGAGTACAGCAATTGTGTTGAACAGATTTTAAAAATTAAAGAAGATTGTGATCCGGAAATTTTCGGCCTTGACGAAAATTGTGAAATAATTAAAAATCTGAAGGAGGTTGACATTTTTTTTGATTCGTTCAGCTGTGTGAACGGATTTAAATTCGAAAATGAACCAGAGGAGGAAAAAGTGAGGGAAGTAATTTCTGCGGTTCGAGACAAAATCGGAAGGGGTTTTGACTTGGAGGAGATAAAGAAAGATAGAATTAGTTGTGAACTGAACGAAGTTTTGTTTCAAGAAATCAGGGTTTATAATTTCGTTTTAATATTTATTGAAACTTCTTTTTGTAGTATCGAAAATGCTTATGATGGATTTTCTTTCTGGAATTCCGATTTGAACAATTTATCTAAAAATCTGGTCTGCAATCTCGTGCCCGATTCGTGGAAAATTAGATTTAAAATCACAGAATTTTCAATTTCGAGTTTTATCGAGAGTTTGGGGAAGAGGGTGAATTTTCTTGAGAATTGGGTTCAAAAGGGGCATTCAAGAATTTATTGTCTAGGGGCTTTAAATTCTAGCAAATCGCTTTTTACTGCTATTCGTTTGAAATATGCGAGGCGTCAAAATCTTTCTATCAATGAAATTAATTTTTATTTTGAAATAACGCAGAGTTTCGAATTATCAGAAGAGAGTTCTGATATTTTTCAAATATACGGATTACTTTTGTCTGGAGGAGAGTGGGATCTTGAGAGAAAAATGTTGATAAATAGTGTGCCAAAAATTTTCTGGCACGAAATGCCAGTTATTTGTTTTAAAGTTAAAAGTGGAAATGTTAATTATTTTGAAAATGGTTATGAATGTCCGTTATTTAATGTG
The DNA here is from genome assembly GCA_035041075.1 of Acraspis erinacei. Taxonomy (NCBI): domain Eukaryota; kingdom Metazoa; phylum Arthropoda; class Insecta; order Hymenoptera; family Cynipidae; genus Acraspis; species Acraspis erinacei. The sequence goes on from JAWWLR010000167.1 coordinate 16,993,847, forward strand.
CCTTTTCAGAATTGTTTTCAAAATTTCATGCAGGGGGAGAACAATTTAATTTTGTATATATTTTTGCGGACGGAGAGAAATTGTAAATATTGGATGAAAAGGGGAACTGCTTTGTACTGTAAAAAGGAGTGAATAAAAAAATTGTCTAATCAATTATTGGAAATATTATACATGTTCTATGTTAGTGCTTTTGCTAGAAATTAGTATTTTTTAAAAAGATTTTTAATATAAAGTCATAAAGTTTCAAAGAAAATGTCAAATTAGCATTTTTAAACAAAAATCATGATCAAGATTCCCAATTTTCAACAATTTTAGGTTGTATTAAAATTTTACACCAAAATTTGAGAGTTTCAAAAGGTTCAAACCAAAAATTTCTAATGTGAATAAGATTTAGAATCTTTCCAGAATTTTGGATTATGTTAGTTTTTTTCTTCGAAAATTACTGTTATTGTTATAAAAAAAAATTCTGAGACTTCAGAGAATATTTTAAAGCTTTTTAATCAACTTTAGGTGACTTCGTTTTACATTGAATTTCATTTTCAAACAAGAATCGTTGTAATTTAAACAAGATAAAAAATGTTTAAGAATTTTTTATTATGTTAGTGTTTTTCTTCATAAATTATGGATAGTTTCAATTAAAAATGTACAAATCTTCAAAGAATATTTAAAATTGCTGAAAAAATTTAAATTATTTTGCTGAGTTTCATCCTCTAAAATTGGTCTTTCAAAAAACAAAATAGAAAAAAAAGAAATAAATATAAACGAGTTTGAATAATTTCGGATTGTGTTAATGTTTTTCATCAGAATTTAAATTTATAATTAAAATTATTAGATTTCAGGTATTTCAAAAATGATTCATATATTTTTTTAAACAATTGTAGGTCATGTGGTCGGTTTACATCGATTACATACAAAATTATTATTTTTTATCAATCCAAATCATTATAATTTTAACAAGATTGGGAATCTTGTAGAAATTTTAGATTCTGTAAGTCTTTTCATTCGAAATTATTGGTATTTTTAATACAAAATTATTAGATTTCACAGAATATTCACAATTGATGAAAAACTTTAGATCATGCTGATGTTTTTAACATAAAGTTCGTATTTGTAAACCAAAAAATAAAATTTAAAAGCTTCAATAATTTCAGATTGGTGTTTTTTTGCAAATATAACATTTCTATTAACACATAATTAGATTTGAAGGACTTCAAAAAAGATTCATAATTTTAGAACAATTTTATGTCACGTTATTTTTTTATATCAAAAATTGATTATTTTCAAACAAAACCCATTAAAATTTGAACTAGATTAAAGTTTTTTAAACAATTTTGGATTATGACAATGTTTTCCGTTAGAAATTATTAGTGTTTTTGATTTAAAAAATCGATTTTAAAGAGTATTTACAAATTTATCAACAAATGTAGGTTATTTTTGTGTGTTTTACTAAATTACCGAGATTTCAAAATTCTCAAAATTAAAAGAAAACAAATTTAATAATTTACTTATTTCGGGCATTTGAAAACTTCGATGATAATAATAATACATTTTCGATCATTTTTAATTTCTATATTTTTACTGATTCCGCAAATTTTAATTGTTGTAATTTACTAAATTTAGGACTACTCATTTTTTGAAAATTCAAATGTACGGATTCGAAAATTTTGGGTAATTCGACATTTATGTATATTATTAAATTCGAAAAATTACAAATTGCGACAATTGAAAATTTCGTGTTTTCGAACGGGTTTCAAAATTTTAATAATTTAATCATTTCGGTAATTCGAAATTTCTGTAAATGATTAATTTTGGTCGTTTGCAATGTTTGTAAATTACTAATTTCGGGAATTTTAAAATTTCTTTAAATTAATAAATTTTAGAAATTATTAATTTCGGAAAATAGAAATTTCGTAGATTTTAAAATTCAGGTTTTAACATTTTGTTAATTAAAACATTTCGGAAATATTTGACATTTCTACTTTACTACTTTCAGGTTATGTTTGAACGTTTAAGTTCGTTTTTACGGTTTTTATATAATTCTTGTAACATAAAATTAGACTTTTATGTAACAATAAAATCTATACAATAAATAAAAACATTTCTCTTCGTATTCCGCTAAAAAATAATGTAATATAACGAATAAAACGAACCTGCTATAAGCTTAATAAAGTCCCAAAACTTTTCTCGTAGATTGCTATATCAATAAAATAAAAATTTCATCACTGCATTTAATTTCGAAAACACTTTTCTTATTCGCACTAATGAAAACCTTAAAAGTATATTTTGAAAATGTAATAATAATATAATTTATGTATTTATAATTTCCAAGCACTATGAATTTCTTTAGCAAAGGTTCGCTTTTTCACAAATCTGGCACACTGCGCACAGGTTGCATGCGCGCTTTTTTTAAACTGTTAAATATAAAATCAATTGTATGCAACACATAATAATGTGTTTACAGCAACAATAATATTAAGAATAATTTAAAATTAATACTTTTGATAACAAAAGTTTTGACGTTCTTGAACTTAAAATCGATTGTTTACTTTTTTAATTAGTACAATTAAATAATTCTCTTCAAAGTGTATTTTGCAATGAAAGGAGTAGTATGATTCATTTTAAAATGATTATTGATTATAAATAATTGATTTTCTATATAAAAATATTAAATAATGGTTCCATCAAGGGCCAATAGATATTTTGGGTTGAGTGGGGGAAATCCAAGATGTCTGCACGCTGAGGATCAGACCATCATACTAATTGCGTGGGACAAAACTTTATTTTTTTATTGCTAGGAAAAAGAGGATTTTTTTATGACTGACTAAATAGATCAACATAAATTCAAGAAGAATAATTTTCTACTAACAAAGATGAATTTTCAACCAAAGTGGAAAAAATTTCAAGTAGTAAAAAAAAAGAATTTTTAATAAAACTGTTAATTTTTCATCCATAAAAATGAATTTTCAACTAAAAACAAAAATTTGAACTAAATAAATTTTGAAATAAATAATTTTGTAACAAAAAGAAGAATTTTCAACCAAACTAAAGTTAATTTGCAACAAAAAAATGAATGTTAAAAAAAATGTTCAATTTTCACCAAAAAATGGTATAGTTAGAAAATCAGTTCCAAACAAGGAGAATAATATTCTACCAAAAAAGACGAGTTTTGAACCACAAATTCAATTTCAACCAAATAGTTGAATTTCAAATAAAAATATAAATTTTCTACCACAAATAATGAAAACAAATCGCTCGATAATTTATTCATCTCGCGCTTCGTACTCGGCCTTTCTATATAACCCAAAATTGTGAATTCTCTTTAGTTAAAGCTCCTTCGCCTTTAACGAACACATTCTCATCAAGTATCTCGTCAGATTAAATTTTTAAAATATTATCGTGCCAACAGACAGACAGTTATACATACAGGCAGACCCATGAGTAAAAACCTGTTTTTCGGTTTCAGAGGTTCTCAAAACGTGGACATTTGACCAAAACTGGGTGGGTCAAATTTTACCCAAATCTAATACCTTCTCTGGTGAGAATGTAAAAATGAATTAATTTGTCACGAATTACTTTCGGATAGTTCTATTTTTGGATTTAATCGTAAAAAAATAGCATTAAAAACATACAAAAATTAATTTTTTTGAAAACCCCCACACAAAATGTAAAAGAAATTAAAAGACAAAAGTTGTAATAAGAATGTGCCCAAGCAGCTGGAAGATTTTTTTTCTGATAATGGTATTTGTCACGATTAAAGTGAAAACTACGCATTCTATCCAAAAGTGGTTCATAAGAAATTTTTAGATCTCTTTCAAATGCACAATTTTTAGTATTTTGCATAGTTTTGGTCGAAAAATGTAATTTTTGGATTTTCCATTATTTTTTATGCTGTCAAAATTTGAATTTTCGATTTTCCAAGAAAATTCAAAAAGTTTTTATGATAATCTTGTAGCGGTTTCAAATCACAGTTTTTT
>JAWWLR010000167.1:17068702-17087913 GCA_035041075.1 Acraspis erinacei
AATTTTATTTTTTCATCGAATTTCTAATTCTACATTAGTTTATGTTTCAACTTTTAAACCGATTAATTGAATTTTCACACGGAAGAGATGAATTCTTAATTAAAAATGTAGTAGATGATATGCTACAACCAAAAAAACGAACTTTCAAAAAAACTATTGCGTTAAAAAAAAAGATTTAATTTCTACCATGAAGATTCATTTCCTATCAAGAAGACGAATTTTCAACCAAATAGTTGAATTTTTAATTGAGAAGAATAAATTGTAAATCAAAAATGTAATAGAAAATTAAAACGAATTTTCAACAAAATAATTTGTAACAAAATACTTCAAGTTTTAACTAAAGACAGCAATTTTCAATTGAAATGATGAATTCTGAAAAAAAAAAAATTTCTAGTAAAGCAGTTCAACTTTCAAAACCAAGTAGTTGGATTTTTAAGCGAAAAAGATGACATTTCTAATACGAAGATTAATTTCCTACTAAACAGACAAATTTAAAAAAAAACATGCATTTTAACTAAAAATTTGAATTTTGTAAATAGAAAAATATCAGTTTTTCAACCAAAAATGAACTAGAACCTTCAATTTTTAGTTGAAAAAATTAGTTTTCAACGACAACAAATTTTCAAAAAAATAATGCATTTTCAAACCAATACATAGTTGAATTTTTTTATAAAAAAAATAACAACTTTCAACCAAAAATGAAATAGAACAGTAAATTTTAGGTTAAAAAAATTCGTTAAAAAAATTGTAACAAAAAGGTCTAATCCTCAACTGAAATTGATTAAAAAAAAGTCAGTTGCATTTTTAACCAAAAAAGATTACACATCAACCATTAACATCAATTTCCTAACAAAAAGACGAATTTTCAAGAAAATAGATAAATTTGTAGCCAAAAACGGAATAGAACATTAAATTCTTAGTTAACAAAATGAATTCTTTAACAAAAAAAGAACAAAATGATTTTTGAACAAATTATTTACATTTGCAACAGGATAGATGAGATTTCAGTTGAAGAAGACTAATTTTTTACAAAATGCATGTATTTTTAACCATAACCAAATAGTTCAATTATCAATAGAGAAGGTCCATTTTTGACCACAAAAAAGAGCAATTGTCAATTTTAATTGTTAAATTCTCAACTAAAAAGATCAGATTTCAATCAAAATTAGAGTATTAAAACTTTCAGTTGAATAATGACTTTTTTAACAACAACAAAAAACTATTTTTTCAGAAAATCAGAAGTTCAATATTTAACCAAGAAGATCAATTTTAAACGGAAATGATCAAGGTTCTATCAAAAAAGAATCAGTTGAATTCGGCCAAAGAACGAATTTTCAACCAAATATTTAATTTTCAGTTAAATGGATTAAATTTTAACAAAACAGAATCTTACAACGAAAAATAGTTCCATTTTCAACCAAGCAGATCGATTGACTTAGCAACTTTCAATCAAAAATATTATGCCTAATTTGAAATAAAATCCAGTCAAAGTCATTCAAAAAAGAAGAATTTTCAAGAAAATTGTTCGATTTTCAAATAAAAAAGATAGATTTTTAATCAAAAATCGAGTTTGTTTTTAAGAAATTAGTTACATTTTCAATGAAAGATATGAATTTTAAACTGAAAAGATTATTTTTCAACAAAACAAAAAAGTAATTGTTCACAAAGTAGTTTTACATCGAACTAAGTAGTTGAATTCAACAAAAAAAAAATGTGAATTTTGAATAAATAGTTAACATAATTATAACATAATAACCCGATTTAGTAAACCACTCAAGAAAACAGATTAATTTTTAATAAAACAGTTGAATTTTTAACTAAAAAAAGGTCAGTTTTAAATAAAAAATGGAACAGTTACAGTTTAAGAGAAGAAAATGCATGTTTAAGAACAATTTTGTTTCAACGAAATAGTTAAATTTTCTACCAGGGAGATCAATTTCCAAATATAATGATGAATTTTCACCTAAAAATATACTTTTTAACAAGGTAGTTCAACCTTGAATATTTAACATTTTTAACCAACAGATTTTAATTCTATATAAAAAATAGTTGAATTCAACTAAGAAAGATTTACTTTGATATCATTCAACTAAAAAGACCAATTTTCAAGAATATATAGTTAAATTTTCAACTAAAATGATCAGTTTTTAATCAAAAATGGAATAGTTAAACTTGCAGTTAAAAAATATGACTTTTTATAAAATAACAGCTCATTTTTTAACAAAATAGTTAAATTTTGAACCAAGAAGGTCAATTTTAAACTGAGAATGCTAAACGTTTCTGCCGAAAAAAATTTGAATTTTTAATGAAAAACAGTTCAGTTCAACAAAAAAACGAATTTTTAAGAAAATAGTTGAAATTCTAATCAAAACAGATAGGGTTTTAATAAAAATAGAATAGTTAACTTTTCACTTCAACAAATTAGTTTAATTTTCAATGAAGGAGATCAAGTTTAAACCAAAATGATGAATCTTGTACAAAAAAAAAAATGAATTTTTGTTTAGAAAGTATTTCCACCTTGTACCAAATAGTTGAATTTGTAAGCAAAAAGGATTTTAATTCTGAAAGGAAAAACAGTTGAATTCATACAAAGTGAGGAAAAATTAGTTTTTAATGAAAACAATGGAGTAGTAACGCAATGTCCCCTGTATACTTTTCTTTGATTTACCATTTTCCCTGCTACGCGAGAAGAATAAGAATGGTCACTTAAACTGGATCGAGTCGAGATCGAGAACAATGACACAAGTTTAACTTTCAGTCTTAGAACTTACACCTCAGAAGAAATGCTATCATAATACCCAAGGTAATTTTATACTTACTTATTCAAGGGGATTTTGTTTCTTTCTGTGGCTTGCTTGCTTGCTTTCTTGCTTTCCTGCACGCAGGAACTTCATTAGACTCGAAATCTGACAAAAAGAGGCAAAAATACATTTTCGCACATTATTTTCAGTTCATTTAATACAAACTCTAAAATTATTTATTTCGCGGCAATTAGAACAAGAGTCCAAGTTCTCGTCTTCTGTCAATTGAATTTCGAATTAAAATTTTCCTCAAAACTTTCACCCTCCACAATCAACCAAGTATGTCACAACATCAGTTGGTGTTAAAAATACAAACGATTAATTATTAAAAATTTCAAAGTTTCAAAATAAAACGTGAATTAGAATACATAATTTTTATATTTTAAACTGAAGAATATTTTTATCTTTTGATATAAGGATAAAAATATTCCTTCCATGTAAAGTCTCATGCTGTTGTGTGAAAGCTTTTCTTTTAAATTTAAAAATAATTGATCGGTTGGATGCAGATGTCACCAGTTTTTCATTTGTTTTTTTAGATAATAACTTTATGAAGAACACATGAAACCAAGTAATTGCTAAAAATGTAGCAAAATGTAAATTAGGTTGTTATGACAGTAAAGAATTAGAACCCCAAGAAAATAAATAAGTCTGAAGTAAAAAGCTTCCTCCTCAATAGTCCAATAAACTCATTTTCCCGCATTTTTAGCAATATTTATTTTAAAAAAGCAACGCATTACTATGAAAAAAATTTATTTTTTAAAAGTACATCTACATGAAGAGACCTCCAATTTGAGCTGTCACCAAAAAAATTGGGCAAATAGAAAAGCTCCTAGAATATGTTGATCTAAAAAACTAAATGTCTTCATTTTTCTTATTTTTCAACCTCTGACAAAAAAAGACGTCACTATAACATAGAAAAATGTATTGCTCAAAGAGCATCTTCTGAACAGTTTAAGAACTAAATTAGATCAGAGAAAACCTGGAAATCAGAAAAAAGTTAGAGATTCTGAAAAAAATAATAAAGTTTATTTAAAAAAATTTCATTTTGAAATGGGTTTATTCTGTTTATAAAAGACTCTATAAAATTTAATTATGTTAAAAATTGCACAAGATACAAATCATGGTCTGCTATAATATTCTTTTTAATAATTTATTCGCCTTGAATTTCTATTTCTATTTCTTTTTTGCATTTCCTACCTCCTGACGATTATATTTTAAATTAGAAATTTTATTACGTGGTTGCAAGTTCAACAATTTGTAACAAGTCATCCTTTTTGGCTGAAAATTCAACTATCTTGTTGAAAATTACTCTTTTTGGATTTTAAATCCAATTATTTGGGTAGAAAATTAACTTTCCCCTTGAATATTCATAGTTTGGTGTTGAAAATTCAACTGAAATATATATTGGTTGAAAATTTTATTTTGTTTTGAATTCTTCTTTTCGGTTTAAAAATGCATGTCTTTTTGGCAGTAGTTTAATCTTTTTTGGTTAAAAACGCAACTGTTTGGTTGAAAATAAACCTCCTTTGATTAAAAGAGCAACAGTTTGGTTAGAAATTAACTTTTTTGTTGAATATTAATACTTTCGGATTATAAAATTAACAGTTGACAAATTTGCTTTTTTTAAAAATAATTTTCTTATCTTAGATTCATAATTTTAATTAAAAATTTATCTCTTTGTTTGAAAATGTTACTATTTTGTTAAAAAGTCGTTTCATTTTTGTGTTTAGAATTAAATTTTTTATGAAAAAATACAACTATCTCATTCTTGGTTATAAATATTTATATTTTTTTTTAGTTGAAAATACAACTATTTGTTTGAAAATGCATATATTTTTTTTAAACATTCATCTTTTTACTTCAGAATTATTTTTTTTTAATTACCAAATATTATATTTTTCATAAGAATTCATATTTTTGTTGAAAATTCCACTCATTGGTAAAATATTTAACAAATCGTGGTATATTTCACTGTTTTGTTGAAAATTAATTTCTATTTTGAAAACTCCACTCCTTGGTTAAAAAATTAGCTATATATTTTTTTGGAAATATCAAGTATTATATTTTTCGTTCAGAAGCTGTCTTTCTGTTAAAAATTCAACTGTATTTGGTTGAAGTTTAACCTTTTTTTTTTTTTTGAAAATTAGACTATTTGGTTGAAATTTATCTTTGTAGATGGAAAGTGTCAGTATTTGTTTAAAAATTGAACTATCTCGTTACAAAGTAAATTATTGATTAAAAGTAATCTTCCTAATGGAAATGATTTAAGAAGATTTAACATTAAACAATTTGAATTTGAAATTATTTAATACCGTTTATAAAAGATTATAAATGCGTTGCAAATTTTAGAAGATGAAAATTCTGGCCTTTGAATATTAATGGTGAGGTAAAATGAAAAATTATTCAAGGAAAAATGAGGGAAATAAAAATGAGGGCATTTTGAAAATAAATTTTTGCTGCCCCCCTGGAGTTGGCATAAATTCCAAAATAACAAAGTTTTCGTCAGAACCTGACTAGACGACTTTTAATCTCGAATAATTAAAAGTGGAAAATTGAAAAAGTTTCCTGAGAGTTGTAAGATTGTGCAGAATTTTTTTGTGAGAGCACTCAGACTGAGATATGTAATTATTATTGATATCACTTATAGCTCAAGCGATATTTATCTTGAAGGAGTCAAAGTTCGAACTCTTTACATTCAGAAACGTTTTGTTATATCAATGTACGTGTGTAATTTTTCATTGTTATGTACTTAATCTAGAACTAAACTCATGCGATGATATTAATATCACAGAACTTGAACAAGATCCTTTTTTCATTATTAGTTTTCTTAAAATTATTAACAAGCAAAAAAGGCGCTGTAGCGTGTTTCTTACTTTAATTTCCCAATTATTGAATTAATAATAATTATTTAAATTATATAAATTGCATTTCGTATAATTTAATTCATTTCAATCTGCTATTTCATTTTAAGATTATTTGATCCCAGCAGGAATTAAATCCGAAATTATGAAATTTTAAAATTTTCTTCCGGAACAGTTTAATTTTTAAGATTTAAAATTGACAAAAATTTTCTTTTGAAGTTGTATAAATAAAAATTTTTTAAATTTGTATGATTTTAAAGGTAATACGTTTTCAAATACAAATCTTCCAATTTCATGAAAATTTCAATGCATATTATCAAAACTATAAAATTTTTAATTGTAAAATAAGATAATAAAAACTTCAGTTTTTAAAGATGTGTAATTAACAATGGAAATTCTTGAATTAAGGCAAATATGTGTAAAATGATTTTAAAGGTATGTAATTTTGAACTTTTTTCGAAATAGTTTAATTTTGAAGATGTAGAATAGAAAATGCTTCAACTTTCGATTTTCGCTATACAAAATTCTTTAATTTTTAAGATTTACAAGTGAAGATGCATCAACTTGAAAAGGTTTTAATTTTTATTTATGTACTTTTAAACTATTTTCTATATAATTTTGTTCATTTTTGAAGGTTGGAATTTTAATATTCTTCCATTTTTAATGTGCATAATAGAAAATGATGCAATTTTGAATGCTTTATTTGAAATAGTTAAATTTCGAAGATTTAAAGTCTTCCAAATTTAAAAAGTGTGGAATGTAAATCATTAAAATTACATTGTTTTTATTTGTAAAATTAAAAAATTGATCATTTTTATTTGTAATTTATCGAAATTAAGATTCTTAAATTTTAATGATCCAATTTTCGCAATTTTAATCTAAAATCATTCAATTTGAAGATTCTTCTGTTCAAAATAATTGTTTCAAATTTTAATTCTTTGCATTATAACTTATATAATTTCAACTTATTTCTAATGAAATTGTCCAATTTTCAAAAGTTTCTTCTAAAGTTTTTCAAGTTTTAGAGCTTCTGATAAAAAAATTTAATACCAAGTACTTTCAATTTCAAATTATTAATTTTGGAACGCTTTTATTTAGAAGCGATATAAGTTCAATTTCTTTGTATTTCTTTTGCAATATTGTCCTTTTTCCCAATTTTACTTTAATTTCAATTTCAAATGCAATTTGAAATTATTAATGATTTTTTTTTAAAAATGATAATATTTTTAGTGTTTAGGAAATAAAAAACGAGATACGTGAATGAGTGTGCTTTTACTGCTAATTACTTTTTTTCACTAGTTTGTTGAAACTCAAAGGTTTACAATTAAAAATTCGTGATTTTGACAAATTTGCAACCAAAAAAATAATTTAACTTTAAAGATTTATAATGGACTATCATTAAATTTTAATTGTTATAATTTGCAATCCTTTTTTTAATAGTTCCATTTTAAAGATTGAAAATTGAATTAAGTAACGAATTTTCCTTTTTTCAATTATGGAAAAATGTATTTACAATCAAATAAGGCACTCGGTTTAATTTTCAGAATTCTTATATATTTAGTTTACGATCTACGTATGTATGCAATTACATAATGCACATTATATAGGTACTTTTCGCTTTTCAGTGTCATGCTAGTAGGAGGCGTTGAAATAGAAAATGCCTTTTCATTAACACTCGTATAAACATTGGCAAAGATTCAAAGAGTTACGTCGCGGAAACGGGGAATCATCATCTTTGCATACTTGTCACGCAAATCGTAATCGATTGGATATTCAATTCATTCACATTAATCGTGACGCGGAAAAAATAGAAATTTCAGAAATTAAATTCAGAATAAATCAAAATTTAAATTCTTCTGTAACGTCCAACATTCGAATTTCATTATCAAATTCTTGGAAATTAAAAAATAAAAGAAGAATCCAACGATCAAATTTGGAGAACCTGCTCTCAAATGTCTCTATTCAAATTAAAAAAATATTAAATTAAATATAAAAAGAAAGGGTTTTGTATAGCTCATTAAGACGTTAATTAAGTCGTTAAAAACTCCCACTCCACCCTTTTACGAGATAAATATATTATCGAGCGTCCCAGGCGATGAGAATGTGCCCGCGCAGCTCTCCGTTTTTTGTTGTAATTCACAAGAATTCCGTGTTTAAAAATTAATAAAGTTATTATTTCTGATCGTAGAAACCCAATTACCTATATCTTTGATTAAGAGAGAAATGTTGAGATATAGAACCTGAAGATTTAAAAATTAAATAAAAATCTTCAACATTAGACAATATCCGAGGGGCTACTCACTGCGAAATCTTGAAACTGTGAATGCAGCAATCTGTATTGAATTTCTATAAAAATTATCAAGATTTCGTTAAGATTGTTGGGAGTTCCGAGATTTCCAACTCTGCTCGTGATCATGGGATTCTACATGGGAGCACATGGGATTCAGTCGGCTGTTCGTTCCGCGCACAGGAGCGAATGTCAGACTGCTCGACACAAGATTACTCGCGAATGCTAGATTGCTGAGAGATTTCCATGATTTACTCCAAGAGTACTCTTAAGAATTTCCGTACAGCAATACAAGATTTCTTGATATTAGTTTATTTCTTCTTTTATTTCATGGTATTATTAGTATTAACAAAAATCAGGATGTCTACCTAACCGGGAAAACCGGGAAATGGTCGGAAATGAGATTCATTGACCGGAATTTTTATTCGATTGTAATGTCTGAAAAAATCATTGCAAGGAACAAATAATTGTTAATAAAAATCGTAATTCTTAATTGATCGTCTAATTTCTTGATGAGACTTCTCCATGAACTGAGAGCTATCAGAGTTGGAATAAAATATGATAATTTATGTAAAGAAACTGAAGATAAAAATATTAGTTTACAAAATTTGGTATTAAAAATAAGAATTGTTAACTATCTATTTAATTTAATTCTCGAAATATCAGAATAAAAATGTTTTCGGAAAGTTATATCTTTTCGTTACCATTAAGAATTGAGCTAACTTCATTTTGTATGAAATTTGGTAAACACGTAGAAGTGTTAAGAGAAATAAAAATCTTTTTAAGTTTCTTGGTTTGAAAGTTATAGGAGCCTAAATTACATTGCAAAATGTAATGCAAAATACTGGAGTTTTGAATTCGTAGGAAATGTTTCGAAAAATAATAGATTATTTCTTCCTCCTGAAAACTTGTAGCTAAATGCAGTTAGCCTAATTCTTATCCGTAGCGGAAAGATAAGCCTACTATTCGTAGAACCCATCGACCTAATACGAACAATATTTCATAATGACAGCTTTTTTCCTCTCTAAATATATTTAAGATGGGCATTTGTTTTAAACAAATCTATTTAAGCAAAACTTGTCTACAATTACTTCTACTAAAAAAAAACAATTAAGGAATAACGACAACAAAGTTTGGTGAAGATAAGATAAAACTGGATCAAGCAAATTCGCTATACTGCATACTTGCTTAAACATTTTTTTTAACAATTGAATCATTTGATAAGTAAAATTTTGCTATTGCTGAAGTATGTGTTTATGTATTCTGATGAGCAGTTGGCTTATTTACTCCGAGTTATCCGGATTACTTCTGATTACAAGTGGAAAATGAAAAATTATCCGAGACAATACCAGGAATTTAAAATCAACCTGAAAATAATTATCTAGCAATGTGAGAATTGTCAAGGAAATGAATCTCCAACTTGAACTCCAAGGCCTAGAGAAGATGAACCAGAGCAATTTCAATTCTAGAGCAGCATCGAAGTATCCAACCGACCTTGATCTCCTCGCCAATGCAGATGTGATACAACAGCTTCATTCCTTGTGACATCCACTATCAAACGAGCATTCGAGGTAGGCTCTCTCAAATTGAGACGAGCTTAAATTTCCTAATCAGATACAAGTGCTTTAGCATTACTTATTATCGACAAGGCTCACCAATAACAGATTCTGCCCAGACTCGAGACTAACTGGAGTATTGTATATTTATTTGCATATTTATTTATTTATAGAATAGAGCATTTTCAACAGTTCCGTAGAACCAATGACAGGGCTAAAATATGTAAAACAGTACAAGGATTCACTGGGAAAAAGGTAGTTAGGCCTAGCCGCTTGGGGTTTTAAAATATCCCGCAGCTAATTTATTGATTGGTACAATTAGTTTGATTGATGGTGTTACTACTCGGTTTGTTAAATTTACAATGCGGTTAGTAACAACAAAAAGAAGGGGGGGGGGGTTGTGCCAAGCAATAAAGTAGTAGCGGCATATTTCAAAAAACCCAAGTAGTTGTCCAAATAAAAATTCTTCGAATTGATTCCGAATTGAAGTGCCCCCCCATCAAGAGTAATTGAAGACCAAGTGAATACATCTTTCGATGTCTCATTTTTCAAATGGAGCCAGGCTTTATCACAGAAAATCCTAGGGTATTACATTGATTTTGAAGTTGGATCAAAGTGATTGGAAGCAGAATGATACTCATGTGTTTAAAATGATCCAGGTTTAGTACCAACATTATTTGAGTTACATGTAAACAATGAATTTTACTGTGATGAGATTTTTGAAAAAAAAAAGCAACACGAGTATCTTTTGTTAGGATCGTGAAGTTGGGTTTGTACATTTGTTTTATTCTCGAAATTGAATCAGTTTGATATTAAATGCATGATTTAATTGAGCTGCAACACTTTTGCTACCACAGGATTCACTGTGATTCCACGAGTTTGTGCACGTTAGTTGATAATTCGAATAATGGCATATTAAATCAATCAAGATCTTTATCGAAGATGTTTACTGTCATGGTTTTCATATCACTACACATTTTATAAAGCTGATTATGATTTTCGAGTACTGTCGAGTACTTCGGTACTGCAACTACTGCATGTTGCAGACTGATCATCTGATCAAGCCTCTTGTTGGACAGATTTATATACCTATATATCCTGGGTGTCGATTCCGCTTTGGTGGGAGGTTACGACACACGCGCGTGCGACCTAAAGAGCACCGAGCATATGAGAGAACCAAGAACTCAGAGCTTAAAGTACGTTTGCGCCTGTCTGATACTCGAGTTTCTCTCAGTTTCTCTCTAGCCAAGCTCAGAAGCACAGAGACTTTTCATATTCAGTGATGAATGAGGCAGTGCGAAAGTGTGTGCGCGAGTCACTATAATTCTCTTTCCCTCCTTCCAAATTCAAAATCCTTTCCAAGCTGCTACCATTCCTCGCAGATACTCACCGTGTGCTAAAAAAAAAGTGGAAAACGAGACAAGTGTAAATAGAGAAGAGAGATTTAAAGCTGATGAGTCTGGTGATCTGTTGAAGTGTTCAGTATTTTAAATTTAAGTTTGAACTTGTGGGAAACTGAAGTTTCTAACTTTGGAAGTGAGAAGGAAGTGACGTAAATTTTCGGATTTTGGATCGGTTTTGGTCTTCTGAAACTTCAGGATTTTTTCAAAATATCGGACCAACTATTTGCATCTGAACAACAGTACACCAGTGATACCAAACTGAATAATAGTTCCAGATTCAGATCTGGATTGGTTTGGTTCTTTGGGAGCATGAAGATTGTTTCAAAACATCATTGATACCAAACTGAATAATACTGCAAATGTAGATCTGAATTGGTTTCGGTGAACTTGATAATTGTTTCATAACATCAAACCAACTAATTGAAAAAGAACAACAGAAAATCAGTGATACCAAACTGAATTATATTCCAACTTCAGATCTGGATTGGTTTCGGTGAACTTGATAATTGTTTTGGAAAACATCAGACCAACTAATTGAAGTAGAACAAAAGATCTCGGATACCGAACTGAGTAATAATTTCAGATTTGAGCCAATTTCAAAATCAAAATTGGTACTCAAAGTTTAGAAACAAAATTTTGTGAAAAAATGGAGGTAATCGAACAATGAGAAGAAAGTGGATCGATGATAGGATCTGATAGACCAAATCGTCAGAGTTGCGACATAAATTTGCATCGTGGCTTGCAAGAGACAATATAAATATCAGTTGTGATTATGTAAGAATGGTCGAAGGACCGAGGGGTGTTTGAGGAAAGAGGTGAGGCTAAATAGCGAGCGAGCGACAGAGAGAGAAGTAGAATTCAAAGTGGAACTAAATGATTCCGTGGCGGGAAGCAATGATCCAAGGGATCGAGTGAGTGATTCGTGCGTCGGACGCATCAGGGATTTGAGGAAAATTTTCGAAAGCACCTGGTCGCCTGATAAAAATCACGCTCGTTGAGAAGAGTGATATTTTTAAAAGTTGTGGTATTTTTAAATTCAGCTGCAGAGCCAAAGACTTCCGAGGCATTTTTGAAAAAAGAATGGAAAATATAATGGAACTAAAGATTTGAAGAAGAGAAGAAGAAGATTTGGATGCAAAAAAGCTGAAGATCGTATGTTGATTTTTTTTTTAAATTTTGGGGTTTAATTTAGCATTTTGGAGTGATAAAGATTAGAGGAAGATAAGTTTTATTGCAGAAGGCAATTGAGGTAAAGACAGAATATAGTCTTTTAATGCTGTTTTATGGGCTGTAATTTTTCTTCGAAAAATCGCAATTGTGGTGGTAGAAGGAATGGATATTTGCTTTGCCTTATACACACACATATATGTATATATATGATAACCATTATGTTCATATTTTAGATCAATGAAATAATTGAAAGAAATAGACAAGTAACCTAGAGTAAACTAGAAGTTATTTTTCGTATCTGAATGTTCAACTTTAATTTCCTTTATCGGAAACAGTTTCACGTAAACACGTCATAATTTAATCCTGCTCGATATAAGTATGAGCAAACGTTTTGCAATCTGATATTTTGTTTTTTAAAGTAAGTTTTAAAGATTAAGCTCATCAATCGCTATGGAAGTTTCTGAAAGTATAGATCACAGGGAGAATCGCGAATTCGAAATAAATTTGTTTCAGCTATCCGAAAATTCTTGGAGAAATTTCTTATGTTAAATATAGGAAAAATCCATTAAAATTAAAATTTACTCTATAAGTCAATTTGTAAATTCAATTAAACCAGCAGTTCGTAAATAATTCTCACCTTGCATTATCACCTTATTTACGTTAAAATGAAAACAAGCACGTGCAAATGTCATATTGGGAATAAGGTATTCTCGAATGAAGCTCATGTCAACACAAAGTGCCTACATTCTCGTTTTTTTTACATTCTCATCGCAAGAAGGTATTATATTTGTGTACAATTTGTCGCCCCCCCTCCGTTTTTGTCAATTATCCACGTTTTGAGACCCCTTGAATCCGAAAAAGAGGTTGTTACGAATGTGCCTGTAGATTTTTAGTTTTTTTTTTTAACGATAACTTTCGAAAGAATGGATCGATTGGATTGACATTTGGTATAATCTTTTAGTGTCCTAAAATAAAGGTCAGTTCCGTTAACCAGCTATTTTGGATACAAATTCAAAAAGTGGGAGCATTTTCAAAATTTTTTATATGACTTCTTTTCAAGGTTTAAAAATTCTATGTACGGTTATTAGTAATAGTCGAAAAGACGAACAATTGATCATTATGACTTTTTTTTTATAAAAAAAATTTACCGGAGTTACAGCATTTACACAATTCCAAAAAACAAACGAAAATTAACATTTTAAGGAAAAGAAACGTTGCTTTTTGAAAGCCCTATAAGAATATTAGTAAAACTTTTTGAATTTTTCTGGGAATTTGAAAACTTAAATTTGTATTGTATTGCACACAATTAAATTGAATTGAAATTGAAGTTAAATGTAATTGAACTTGTAGATTAAAATGTAAATTAATTGAAAATTAATTGATATTAAATTTCAATTCAATTGAAATGAAATTTGAAATAAAAAATTAATTTGTACTAAATAAGAGTGAAATTTAATTGAAAATTAATTGATTTGAAGTTAATATGAAATTAAATTATATGAATTTGAATTGAATTTAAAGTGAAATCGAATTAAATTCAAATTGAATTATAAATAAATTGAAGTTTAAATTAAATTGTAGTTAAATTAAACTTAAATGAAATCGAAATCGAACCACAATGAGATTGAAATTGAATTTAAATTGAATGGGAGTTAAATTGAAATGAAATAAAATTTGAGTTAAATTAAATTGAATTTGAATTGAAATTGAATCGGAGTTAAATTAAACCTAAATGAAGTTGAATTTGAATTGAATTGAAATTGATTTGGAATCAAATCAATTGAATTAAAATTGAGTTGGAGTTAAATTAAACTTAAATTAAACGTATATTAAATTTAAATGACATTTTTATCGGAGTTAAACTGAATTGAAATTGAATTGAATTTGAATCTAATTGGAATAGTATTAAATTCAAATAAAATTGAATTTAAAGTTGAATTCTGTTAGAATTAAATAAATTAAAAGAAAATCCTTGTCAATGGAAGAATTTCGTCTTAAAATGATACATTTTAAAACTTTATTAAATTATAAATGATTAGATCCATCCAATTTTAATTAACCATTTTCTTGCAAATCCATAGAATTTGGATATTAAATTGAACTGGGAATTAATTTTTAATCAAAATTCTGCGCTTAGTTTTCAAGGTTTTTTATCAACATAATTAAATATGTACGTGTTTAGAATTGAGTTACATGTTTAAGTGATTTTTAATTGTAGGAATCTCGTTGAAATTTGTAGAAAGGGGAAAATTGGTGAGATTGTTGGTAGATCGAAGAAAGGAGAGGAAAGGTGGAAGGTGGAAACCTAGTTTGACGTGGACAAAACAATTGGCACGATGCTCGTTATCTGGTTACACGTGCGCGGCATGGGATTAATAAATGGGGGAAGGTCGTCGATCACGCTCATTGAAAATTGGCGAACGCCCGTTAATTATTATCACTGTAGTGAAGTCGCCCTGCCCTGCCCTGCCTCTGCCACTGCCTCTGCCTCTGCCTCTGCCTCTGCCTCTGCCTCTGCTTTTGCATAAGATACACACGCTTCGTTTTGCAATCGATTTTATTGTGTTGTCTTGTGCTGTATTGTGTTGTATTTTATTGTGTTGTATACCATTGATTGTCAGAAAATAAACCATCGGCCTCGTCGTCCACATCACAATCACTACTCTCAAACACAATATTCAATTTTCGTTATGTAAAATCATCTCGCTTAATCAGAAACAGAATATCAATCTGAATCTGTATCGGACACCTTCTTTCTAATATAATATTATATTCCCTCGGGTGAACATTCAGGTGGTTTTAAAATAAACGATCACGTTTTCTTTTTATTACTACTTTCCCAGTCCACTTCAGGCCCAAAAATCACCCCTGAGTGAAAAACTCTGCATGGCCCTTAAAACTACTCCTCAGTGCAAGAATAATCCTTTTTCAACTCTTCCAAGCCTAAAAAACTACTCCTCAGTGAAAATAACGCCTTTCCGGACCCCGTCCAAAGTAATCTCACCAGTGTAAAATAACCATTTTGAGCTCCTCCAGGCCCAAAATAAATACTCCTTCTACAGCTCTTATCAGGCCTAAAAATCAACCATGAGTGTCAAATACATTTTATCTAGCTCTTCCCAGACCCACAAAAACCGCACCCTAATATTAAAATTACCCACAAGTGAGAAAACATGCCTTTTCCAGGTCTCCTCAGGAACAAAATTACCCCTGAGTGTAAAAATACCTCGTTTTTAACTCCTGCCCAAAAATCACGTTGTGGTGTAAAAATACTCGTTTTTCAGATCTTTCTAGCTTCAAAAAGTATTTACAAGTGTAAAATACCCCGTTCCAGTTCTCCCTATGCCTAAAAATGACGCCAAAGTGTAAAAATACCCCTTCCCCCGCTCGTCCCCGTCCAAATAAATGTTGCCACTTCCAATATAAAAAAATGAGAACTTGCAATAATTTTAAATGAATGGACAATGTGGGTACAAACAAAATTTCTTCTCTGGCAACGAATATTAAAATTTGATAAGAAAAAGATAGTTTGTTTGAAGGACCTGATTTCCACCCCGTCTTGAGATGTGGTTCACAAATCGCAATTTCTCCCTCGGGAAAGTCTCGTAAAAAAATTCGCTTCGTTGAATTCTTGGGTCTCTGTAACGACTTTCACTCTCGTTTCATCAAACTTGGTTTTCCCCGAAACTGAAACGACGGTCTTCGCAACAATACGTAAACAAAATTTAGAGCCCGCATCAAATCTCCCAAGCGTCAAAGCTCCCATAAAATGAGCTATGAGTAACCTGAAAAAGCTTCCACCAATCAGAGCGCCAGATACATTGAAAATTAAAAGAAACACAAATTTAAACAAATACACCATCCCCGTCCTACGACAGTTTTTCGCCCTAAAATTATAGTACGCCATGTCTCTCAACTGTCAAACAAAATGCATTATTAAGAACATATTGGTAAAAATTTTAATACTATTATGAATGTATTTTAGCTCATGTGAAAAATTGATTTTGGACAAAATTCATTTTTTGTCAGAATTATTGTAAGCGATGTCCACAAAATATTTATAAATGAACTATTTATAAAGAAATTCTTAAGTAAAAAATTAAACAGTATGATAGTTTACATTATTGTGTTGTATTACATACCCGGAATTAGATAAGTTATTCGGAAATTATTGAATTTTGAGTAAAATTCCTGTGGTTCCTTTTAAGGTTAAATATATTTTTGAATATTGTTATTTTTCAAATTCAACTTAGGTTATCCATGTAAAAAATGCACTACGAAGTTGGCATTGTTTCACTTATAGCCATGCAAAAAAGGACATGGCGTGATATAATTTTC
The DNA here is from genome assembly GCA_035041075.1 of Acraspis erinacei. Taxonomy (NCBI): domain Eukaryota; kingdom Metazoa; phylum Arthropoda; class Insecta; order Hymenoptera; family Cynipidae; genus Acraspis; species Acraspis erinacei. The sequence goes on from JAWWLR010000167.1 coordinate 17,085,119, forward strand.
AATTTTAATTAACGTCACTATTTTAATTAATATTTGTAACAGCTGATGAAATAAATTTCAGGGAAGAATTGATTAAAAAACAAAGTTTGACCCATGGGATATTATATCTAGGGCGACGAGTTTGCACAACTCGCGCTACGATTGGTGGGAGATTTTTCAAGATACTCATCACTCATTTGCGGGAGCTTTGGCGCTTGGGAGATTTGTCACGGATTCTTACATGAAATTATCGGAAGTTCCAAATGACTGGAAAAAGGCGATCATAGTACCAATATACAAAGGGAAGGGAGATAAAAGCAGCTGCAACAATTACGGAGGTATTAGCTTGCTAACATCTGGAATAAGCGTTTAATAAATTAGATGGAAGTAAGCTTTGGGAAGTCCTGAAAGCGTATAGAGTAAGTGGATGGCTCCTAAAAGAAATGAAAACAATATATGCTACTATAACATATAACATATATGCTACCAGCTACTATAACATGATTACTAGTCACGTATCTCATATTTTGAGTTTCTTGTTTCAGTAACTAGTAGACGTAGTTAAAAATGTCCTTAACTTTCTGACCGCGTTGTGGTTCCAAGGGACTCGACGTTCCTGCTACATAAATGATGTTTGGGTCGAGTATGCACGTGTCAACTCGGGTTGGATTGTTTTGTTCTTTCAACAAGTACACATGTAGTGCAGTGGTCTTCAGCGAAGAAAATTTTGGTCCCAAATACTCATTTGCAAGATGTCCCGTTTCCACTACTTCGCCGCCTCCCTCAGCACACGGACAACTTCCGTCTCACTCTTGCAGTTGAGTAGAGGTTCGTGGTGGTGGAAACTAGACATGTGGCAAATGAGTATTTGCGGCCGAATTTCCTCTCGCTGAAGATCCCTGGTGTAGCGATTTAAAAAAATGGCAAGGAGTGAAATTTTTTTGCCCTCATCAACATAATGAATGGCAGTTAAAAATATTGAAACTCGTATTTGAGTCTAATTTTTTATTCCTCTTAATATTCATTATCATACTGCTGTAGTGCTTAAAATTGAATAAAGAGGTCGCTAGGCGAGTCTCCATGCTAGCGCAAGGCTCAACCGAGGACAGTCTTTGTCGAACACTTGTAACGAACACATATACTCCTTGACTTCATTTTAATAAACCATCTTGATTTCCACGCCCGAGTTTAATTATTGACCTCCAATCCTCTTCAATTTTTCAGAAGTGGGATTACGAGGTTAATTTACAGCCCTTCGGGAAAGATTCGTGCGGTTATAGAAAAGTACGTATTGCTTTCGCGGAATCTCTCGAAACAAAGGACGCGTTCCCGACATCAAAGTACAGGGAGTATTAAAGATACGGGTTTCGACTCGGGACAAGACTCGCGTATATCCAGAAAGATTGTGTATCTTTGCTACGTGCCGCTGGATTTTGGTGCTGTGTGTGCCTGAAAGTGCTTCCTGCTGGACTTGTGATTTTCGCTGTGTGCGATTTCTACGATGGCGTCAAGTGCAAACGAGACTGTGGCGTCTCAAGGTTGACTTTGCCGTAGAACCTAAGTGTGGGCTGTGTGCCTTTGCGGACTGTGTGTCCTGATTTTGTGTTAGTAAGTGAAACCATTATTTGAGACGGGGTGTCTCAAAACATAATTTTAAACGACGATATTGTGTTGACCATATGTGTGGAAAATTTTGATAAAACCGCCATATTACTGCGTAGTGCCATACGCATCGCTGCTAATAGCGCCATCGGTGTTAAGTAGTGTTACTAAAATATCGATCCTTTCTTTGAGTGCTGTAGTGCGTCGATCAGCTGATTTTGTAGAACAATTTCCTGCTTGAGGTGAAATTAAAAAAGAAATGAGGAATCCAGAGGACTACTCAGTGGTAGAATTGAAGAAACTTTTAAGGAATTCTGGTCTATCTTATGCCGCGAATAACTGGAGCAGGCGCCTGAGATGGATATGATGAGACGTGAAATGGATCTCATGCGAAGAGAACGAGATCTACTTCAGCGAGAATTGGACTTAACACAGCGACAACATACTAGAGGGTCGCCATCAAACGTAAGATCACAGAGCACTCGTCCGAATTATAATATTAAAGGTATAAGTGATCTTTTAAACGAATTTAACGGTCGCGATCAAAACTTTGTCGAGTGGGAGAAACAAGTTCTGTTACTCAGTGCTACATACGAACTTGATGATAATCTCGCGAAAATTTTAATCAGTTCGAAATTAAAGGGAGACGCACGAGAGTGGTTCCATTCCAAATCAAACCATATCGAAATGGACATGGCGGAGTTGATGGCAGAAATGAAGATGTTCGACCATCGACCAAAAAGAATAGAGCGGCGTCGTACTTTTGAAGAGCGGAAGTGGCAGAAAAATGAGCCTTTTACGCAGTATTATCATAATAAAATAATCCTCGGTAATCAAGTGCCTGTTGAAGACGATGAGTTGTTGGACTATGTGATCAACGGTATACCCGATATCAACCTTCTGAATCAAGCTCGTTTGAGAGGGTTTGGAAACCCATCAGAGCTTTTAGAAGCTTTCTCCAAAATCTCGCTGCCTGTGGAGACGGCAAAGGGACAGCCGAAAAGTGAATCCAGGTCTACGGATTGCAGAGCTACAGGAGAGACTGACCCTAAGGAAGGGAGCTCCAGAAGAACTCTTCTCTGTTACAACTGCAGGAAACCTGGGCATACTGCCACACACTGCCGTTTGCCGAAGAAGCAGGAGTGCTTCAAATGTAAGGAGCCTGGGCATATTGCAAAGGAGTGTCCAGTCAAAGAAGCGGGTGTCAACTTCGT
>JAWWLR010000167.1:17122146-17135500 GCA_035041075.1 Acraspis erinacei
AGAGCGCATGTGCGAACCTCACTGGGCTGAAAACGGCCACATTACGCCTGCTTCACGTGCATGCAATGGGGCGTTTTTCAAGGGGGGTCGGACAAAAAACAAGTTTTTAGAAGACATTTTAAACTTTGGAGTCTTTCTAGCGTTTTCCATTATCAACAATGATATATTTTGTCGATATTTCCAATTAAAAATTCACCAACTTTTTTAATTTTGAAAGTTTGAAGTTTTAAACGACTTTTTGAAATAGGTAGAAGATCTGCAATTAGAAGATTTTTCAATTTTAATGTGTATAATTTTAAATTATGTAGAACAATTTTTTCGGAATAGTTTTCTATTTTGAAGTCGAGCGTTCTAAATTCTAGATCTTCCAAATCGAAGAAATTTCAAATGTAAATAATTAAACTTACAAAATTTTTAATTGTAAATTTAAAAAATTCAAATACGCCAATTTCAAATATGTACACATAAAACGATTAAACGCAGAATTTTCAATTCTAAATCTGACTAATTTGAAAAAGTTGACATATCAATACAAAGATATGCAATTTTGAAGAGTTAAAATTGATAATTTTGTAATTTTGAAAACGTAAAATTGAAAATTGTTCAATTTTCAAAATTTATATTTGACATGTACGAAATTTTTTACCATTCCCTTTTGAAGTTTAATTTTGCAGATTTATAAGGGAAAATTCTGCAATTTTGCACATTGGCAATAGAAGGATCTTCAATACTTAATGTGTATAATATAAACAGATGCCATTTTTAAGGCTAATTTTGAAGATTTCAAATTGAAAAATATTCCATTTTTAATACTTAAAAATAAATATGGTTAAATTTGCATGATTTTGATCAAAAGTTTTCAGTATTTTTAAATAGAAAATTTTAAATGAAGAAATTTCAAATATAAATAATGAAAATTATAGAATTTTAAAACTTAAAACTTGCATAATTTCTAATTTTAAGTTTAAACAAATATAATCTTATCAATCTTAAAGATGTATAAATAAAAATAGTATATAAATTTGGATAAATTCAAAGATTAAATTTAAAGAGGTTTTCATTTTAAATCTTTGAAATTGAAAATTTTCGAATGCAAATCATCTAAATTAAAGATTTTTTCATCGCAAGAATTACAAGTTGCATAATTTTTCACCATACATTTTCAAATCTACAAACTCTTTAATTTTATAGATATACAATTCAAATTTACATATCAATATAAAAATCCTAAATTTTGAAGTGTTGCAATCGATAATTGTGGAATTTAAAAGTTTTTAATCATTCTTTTTTAAAGTTCAATTTTGATGATTTACAATTTAAATTTAATTAATTTTCAATGTTTACAGTATAAAATTATGTAATTTTTATCGTCTTTTGGAACACGCAGTTCAATTTTGGAGGTTCACGATGGTAAATTCTTCAATTTTCAATATTTGCAATAGAAGGCTTTTTAATATTTAATGTGTATAATAGAAAATTATGCAATTTTTAGGTCTTTTTTTGAAACAGATCAATTTTGAAGTTTTCAAATTAAAAAATATTCCATTTTGAAGATGTAAGAAATAAGAATGGTTAAATTTACATGATTTTGATCAAAAGTTTTCAGTGCTTTTAACTCTAAATCTTTTATAATGAAATATTTTCAAATGTAGATAATTAAAATTACAGAAATTTTATTTCGAAATTACAAAAATTTTTAATTCTTAATTTTTCAAGATTTAAATTTCAAAGCTCTACCATTTTGAAAATATACCATTGAAAATTCTTCAAATTTAAAGCTGTATAAATAAATATTCTTAAATTTTGATGACTTTGCAGGTAAAAAGTCAAATTTTTCTTTTTAAATCTTCTTAACTGAAGAAATTTTGAATGTCAATCATCAAAATAACAGAATTTTTATTTGTAAATTTTCAAAATTCAAAAGTCTTTAATTTAAAAGATTTAAATTTCAAATTTCTACAATTTTGAAAATTCATCAACTTTAAAAGTGCATAAATAAACATTCTTAAATTTTGATGACTAAAAGTCAAGTCAAATTTTAATTTTCTAAATATTTTTAACTGATGAAATTTCAAATGTAAATCATGAAAATAACAGAATTTTTAATTTTATATTTATAAAATGAAGTCTTCAATTTCAGAGATTTACATTTCAAATTTTCACAATTTTCAAGAGTAACAATGGAAAGTTCTTGAAAATTCAAAATATCGAATTGCAAAATAAAAACTTAAAAACAGATCAATTTTGAGGATTACAATTGAAAACTTTTCAACTTTAATGATGTCACATTTTCAATGCTACTTCTTCCAAATTGAAGATATTTCAAAAATAAATGTTTTTTTTTTAAATAGGACAATTTTGAAGATTTAAAATTGAAAATTATTCAACGTTGAAGATTTGGAATTGAAATTTGTTCGGTTGTATAGATTTAAATTTAAAAATGTTCAATTTTCCACAGATAGACTTTATTATAGTTAATTTGACAAAATTCCAAGTACCAATTTTAAGACTGGCACTTGGAAATCACCTACTTCTGTTCAAGTAAAAATTCGAGTCCTGTGAATTTGAAATATAAAATAAAAATGGTAACTTGAAATTTGGTAGGAAAAATTTCAAGTCGAAAAATTTTCTTCCTCTTTGATCGTCACTCCTGTACTCCTGTTCTCCTGTACTCCTGTACTCCTGTACGATTACTTTTGAGCAATCCGAAATGACTCCGGAGTACACAAGATTTTCTCACGTAAAAGAGATTCGTAGATGAAAAGTTAGTGAGTTGTTAATAAGTCGAACAAAAACTATTAATTTCTACCCACGCCTCTTTTCCTCGCTATTCAATCAAATTTCTACAATCCTATACGCATCTCCTCTTCAACTCTTTTAATTTAGATTTAAATTTGAATTTAACAAGCCTAGGAAATTCGCTTCACGGTCACTGTTCCAATTTTTAATAATTTAGCTCTTTCAGCTCTTCTTTTTCAACTAGCAGTTATACTGTTTAGTGTACTCCTATTTTTAAAATATGAATTTAGAATTCAGTGACGATCGCTGCGTAATTAATAATCGTTGTTCGCCGACAATGGTCTTTAATTAACAAGATCTAGAATATTACGAGACCTTTTCGCCTTTCTCGAACCTACAAGATCTTAAAATTCAAAACTTTATCTAGAGGGATCTATCTATAACCTTGAATTAATTTTAATTAATCTTAATTAATTAACGCCTTTCATCCTTCGTCCCGAATCCGGGCTCCACTCAAAATTGTCTCTTAGAAAAATAGAGTATTTTAGAAAAAATCAATGTTTCTCCAAAGTTACGTATATATCAGAGCAAAAACAATTTTTCTGAGGTACAGTGAAGCTTGAGACAGGATATTTGGGTTTAAAATTGGATTCGGAACGACTGGAAATCTAGCTTTGAACGAACTCTACTTGACTCGATGGAACTGCTTAAATCGGGACAGATAATAATAATAATAATAATAATAATTATTATTATTATTATTATTATTATAAATTTTTTTTAAATAAAACTGAGGATAGAATTTATTTTTGGGATCCGGTGCGACCAGCGCAGCAGAAATTATCCAACATAGGAATAATTGGCTTGGAGAAATTAAATTTGGGAATTGGCCTTTTTCGATTTAAACAATTCTTTGAATCACTGAATATTTGCGAGCGCATTTTCCCTTTCATTTTTCATCTGTCTTCTCGAATTTGTAGCCAGGGTGTCTGCCTTTTTACAAATTTCCAAATATTTTAAAAGACGTAAAAGATATCTGATTTGAAATAGGAAATTTAGACAAGGATTTTTTTTATATTCGCTTCTTCCATCTTAGAATTGAAATTATTTGTCAAAATTCGGTTTCCATATCAGAAATATTCTGCTCTAATTCAAAAAACAATTCTTTACGGAAATTTCCTGTTGCAAGTCAAAATTATATTTATTTACAAATTTTTCTATTAGAATTCAGGAATATAGTAACACCAGTTTTCGAAAACTTGGTAGAGGCAAATTTGCATTTTTCTTAAATATCAAATTTTCTTTTTACAAATCAGAACTTAAATTATTTCCCAAAATTTCCCATTCTATGTCAGTTCTGAATGTTTTTTAATTGAAGACTCTTCAATATTTATTGTTTCAATTTTTTAAATATTTACGAATCAAAATGTTGTGATTATGAATATTGTATTTTTGCCGACTTCCCTGTCAGGTAGACACCCTGATATGGAACTGGAAGATTGGAATTGGTTTGTTTGTAATTGGATAAACTGGAATTTTTATGAGAAATATAGAGACAATATGCTAGCAAAAATGTGTGTTTTTTTTAGATAACTATTAATTAAATATGCAAATAGCAAGTAAGTAAGTATGGTAAGTATGGTAAGTGGACAGGTAGACACTGAGATGGTAAGTAACTATAAGGGACGGTAATGGAAAAAATTCGGGTATAAGTAATTAGTAGCAGCCTAAAAGACTCGGTTGAATTATTATCTTTTCTTGGAAGAATCCTTATTTGAGCAGCTGATGGGCTCGCTCGTTTGCCACTTGTATCCTCGTCTCGTTCGACTCGCCCTGGAAAAGTAATAAGAAAATTCCAGTTTAAAACAAAACGCTTTCAGGATTTTATATCAAAAAATTAAAATTGGGATCAGTTTTAGGAATTTTTTGTTCATTTTAAATGGTTTAACTCAAAAGGTTTATTGTCAAATCGCTTCATTTCTTAGGTTTGAAATTGACCATTTTCATTGTTAATAATATTGACACTCGAGAAAAAAATGGTATATTCATTCTTTCATAAATTTATTGAAAATTCTAAAATTGGTGGAAATGATAATTTTTCATTTTAAGCCTGCTTGCGAGTCACCTATTTTCTTTACTTTGGGTGACCTTTTCTTTTTTAAGAACCTTTTAAAATTAAAAACATTCAGCTTGTCCAATATTTTTAAAAGCTCTAGTATATATACCTGAAACTTAAAAAGGTTTCGAAAAAAATTTAATTTGGACATTTTCTGTCTGAACAGCTAGACAAAAAAGTTGGCTTTTACTTTGAAATTGTACATTTGAAGATGATTTATATTGAAATACTTTTATATCTAAAAGCTTCAGTTTTGAAGGCTTGAATTTGAAAATTTAAAATGACCTGGGGTCAAAATTGAATCAAAAAAAGATTTAAAAAGAAATTTTCTCTAAAAAATCACTCAAGTAAATCTCAAAGTTCACAAATCTGATAGTCTTAATCATTCTGCTGAATGAGAACAAAAAAAGAGATAAGATAAATCCGTCTTCGTATTGCCAGATAAGCAATGTCACATTCTTGGGCGATTTAATCTCTGAACTAATATTTTAAGGGGAATTTTAGACAAAATAAATTCCGCTTTTCTGAATAATCTAATATTATTCTCAGCAAATATTCTAAAAGAAAGAATGGAAATTCGGCCTCTAAAACAAATTAATTCACATTACATTTTGCATCGATCAAATACTTGAATCTTTAGATAAAAGATGAAGTGTACATACCTTTTAAAAGTAAATTAGATTAAAAATCCCCGAGATTCTCTCACATTCAAATTTCAAAGAGTCGCGACTTTTAATTTTACTTTCTTTCAACTTTAAATATTGGACACTTTAATTTAAAAGGAAATTAAATTGAAATTTGAGAAAATCTCAGAGTAAAATAGGAAAACCTTCTACGATATTTCCTCCATTTACTCTGGGATTCTTTCAAATTCAAATATCAGAGACTTGCAATTTTCAAATTAATTTTCTTTCAAACGATTTGTGCTACCTTCAAGCGTTTTAAGGAATTTTAAAAGATTTAATATTATTTCAAAAATACCGAGGGATTTTAAGAAATGAAAATTGTAATGCTAATGATTTATTAAACTATTTAAAAAAATGTAAAGTGTTTCGTAGGATTTAAAAGGTTTTATGTTACTTTTAGTGATTCCAAAGTTTAAAAGGTTGAAATAAATTGATTTTTATTATAATATTTTGATATTTTCAAACTGATTTATTTTATTGATTAAGTAACGATTTTAGGGCCTTTTAAAAGATTGAAATATTTTAGGGTATTTTAGAAGAGTTCAAGAAATTTACGATATATTTCAGTAATTGAAGGGATTCGAAAGATTTTAAAAACTTTATATTACTTTAAGAAATTACAAAAGTTCTTTTGTAATTTTGTAATTGTAAAAAAAGAACTTTTTTAATTTCTTAAATTAATCTAAAATGTTTAAAATCTTTCGAATCCCTTCAATTACTGAAATATATTGGAAATTTCTTAAAATCTTCTAAAATACCCTTAAATATTTCCATCTTTTAAAAGGCCCTAGAATCGCTACTTTATCAATAAAATATATCGACTTAAAAATATCAACATATTATAATAAAAATCCATTTATTTCAATCTTTTAAACCTTGGAATCACTAAAAGTAACATAAAACCTTCTCAATTGTATGAAACCCTTCACATTTTATTCAATAGATTTTAAAAAATTAGGAAATTCCAAATGATTTAAAGGGTTTCAAACAAATTTTCTAAAAATTTTAAATATTTTAGCGCCATTTCTAAGAATTTGAAACTTTTTTTTTTATAAATCGATGTCCCTAGTTTCAAGGAATTTCAAAAGCTTTTAGGGTATTTAAAAAAACCAATTAATTTTCAAGATATTTAACCAATTTCAAGGGATAATAGATTACACAAGATTTGAAATATATTAGGATATTTAAAAAGTGCGAGGTATTTTCAAGAGCTTTGAAAACTTTAAAGGAATTCTAAAAGATTTCAAAGTATTTGAAATATTTAAGGGTATTTTGAATATTTCAGGGTCACTTGACAGATTTTAAAATTTTTCAAGAGTTTTAACAAATTTCAAGAAAATTCACAAGATTCCAAAGGATTTGACAAGTTTTATGGTATTTAAAAAAATTCCAAGTGATTTACAATGAATTGAAGGGGTTTCAAATGAATTCAACGATTTTAAGGTATTTTAAAAAATTTCAAGGAATTTCTACAGATTTAAATCATTTTAGATGATTTTCGAGGAATCCACAATTTTATGGGATTCTTAGAAACACGATAAACCGGTCGGAAATAAAGTTAGACATAAAAAAACAGAGAGCTTATGAAATTGAATGCCAAATAAGCACTAGTAAAAATGAAATTTGCAGGACATAATATTTGGAATCTCATCTTTCATTTGAGCCAAGGAAAATTTCAAAATTTCCAACGGTTCCCGAGATATAATTTAAAATGTCCAATTTGCATTTTGAGAACTCGTGAAGTTCAAATTATTTGTTTAAATGTAAATTAAGGATAATATGTCAAAGATTATGTTCTGTTTTTTGTTGTTGTTGAGATTTTAGCCAGAAATTGTTGAAGAGAAGAGAAAAAAGTGTAGAGGAATTATGGATGGACTGACCTTGCGATTGATCCTATCGATCTGGCGATTTTGGTTCTCTAACTCGCTTCCCATATCGATCGCCATATTCCTCAGGTTGCCGATCATTGTGTTAACCTGGCCCATATTTTCCTCCATTTCGCCTTCCCGAGCATCTCCTGTGATTTTAGCGATGTAGCCACCCTGGGGTCCAAGACCATTACGTTCGTCCATCACTCGTGCAGTGGGTTGATTATTCACCACCTTTCCGTCGTCGTTTCCTTTCCACGTGCCTTCATCTTCTTTGAAACTGGCACCCCTTTTAAAGAAAACAAACAAAAAAAAACAATAATGACGGCCTAAAATATTTTAAATTTCGGACCAGAGACCTTTTGCATGTGGAAACTTCCCTCTGAGTGCAAGAGGCAATTTCAACTGTATTCGTGAAAGCTAAGAGGCATATTCATATAACAAAACACTCTTATAAATAAATTCTTTTCTAAAGTAAATACAAACAATTCCTTTGAATAAAAGTAATGTTTGAAACAAAATAGTGTAATTATCAACTGAAACAGATTAATCTTCCACCAAACAATTTCATTTTTAACCCTAAGATATGAATTTTACGGCAAAAAGTACATTTTCCACAAAATATTCTATTTTCTCCAACAATGTTGAATTTTTAAACCGAAAGTCCAATTTTTTATAAAACAGTTGTAATTTCACGTTAAAAAGATTAATTTTCAGAAAAAAGAATTTAAAAACATGTTACAGCTACTTTTTCAACAAAAAATAATTTTTATATTAAATACGAAACAGTTTCCGCAATTATTGACTTTCCACGTGCCTTCAATTAAAAGAAGCAATTGTTATCTGCCCATATTCTTAAGAGGCTTCATATGCTAAACCACTATAAAATAAGTTATGTCCAAGGGTAAATAAAATAAATTGCGTTAAATAAAAGTAATGTCTGAAGCTCTTTAAATTCATAAAATTTCAAGTCAAAATATTGAACAGTTGAATTCAACCAAAAGTGACGTTTTTTCAATCAAATAGATTAATCATCAACTAAAACAGATTAATCTTCCACCAAACATATAGATTGACTGTTAAACCTAAGATATGAATTTTGTAGTAAAAATTACATTTTACACAAAATATTTTATGTTTTCCAACAATGTTGAATTTTTAAGCCGAAAGTCCAATTTCCTATCAAACATTTGAATTTTCAATATAAAAAGATTAACTTTCTCAAAACAAAAAGATTTAAAAAAAATGTTATAGCTCATATTTCAACAACCAAAATATTTTAATTTTTAATAAAAAAGTTCCCTTCATCGTTTCCTCTCCACGTGTCTTCATGATTTTAAATTGCTAACATTTCTAGTAAAAATATTGCTTTTTATAATAAAATAGAGAAATTTTCAACCAAGAAGATGATTTTTCTTGCAGAAGACGATTTTTTAAATAAATACATGAATCTTCAACCAAAAAAGATGAATTTTGAAAGAAAAATCAAACAAAACAAATTAGTTTTCAATCAAACTGTTGCATTTTTAATCAAAAATTATGAAATTTCTAATTAAAGAGATGAATTTCCAAACCAGAAAGACGAATTTTGAACCAAGAAAGATATTTCAGTCAAGATATAAATAAAATTTCAATTAAATTATTGAATTTTTAAGACAAAAAGGAGTTTGAAAAAAATTTTAATTTATCGTATGTTCTACGAAATTGTTGAATTTTCAAGGAAAAAATGGAAATTTCTACAAAACAGTTGAATTTGCAACACGAAAATATCAAATTTCAACAAAGAAGTTAATTTTCAAACAGTTACATTTTTAACTGAAAATGATGCAATTTCTAATAACAGAGATAAATTTTCAACCAAGAAAGATTTTTTCGTTAAGGAAGAAAAAATTTTCAAGCAAATTATTGAATTTTCAAGAAAAAGGGAAAATTTCTAAAAAAAAAACTCAGTTGAATTTCCAACTCAAAAATAAGAGTTTTCAAACCAAATTTTAATTTACAACCGAATACTTAGATTTTCTATCAAAATGTTGAATTTTTAAGTAAGATAAAAAATCATTTTCAATAATAAAATTGAGTTTTCAACGAAAAAGTTAATTTTTAGCCAAAAATTTCAATATTCTACCAAATTGTTGAATTATCAAACCAAACAGATGAATTTCCTAGAAAACAATTTAATTTTTATCTAAATAGTAGAATTATCGCCGAAAAATATGGATTCTGAAGGACATGAATACCATATTATTTAAAATTAATAGATTCATAATTATAATAATAATATAAATTTAACAGTTTAAGCCATTAAATTTGAAATTTTGTAATAAAAAAAGAACAATTTTGTAACTTACAGCAATATTTTTATTGTTCATTTTAAATGAGCAATTATAGATCGAATATTCAAAACTACAAAATTGGAAAGTGAATTGTTTAAAACAGAAAATCTAAAATTTTAATTATTCAATTAAAAAAATGTTTACTTTGTGAGTGAAAATTTGAATTTTTATGTAAAAATAACAAGTCAACAAATATTAATTTGAGATCCAGATGCTTCTTTATGATGAATGTAAAGTTGCATGAATACCATCAGCTTTCGTTTCATTTTAAGAAGCGCAAAAAAAGTCTACCCAATCTTCTATTTTAAGCCTCCATATTATTCCCACAAAATAACGGACTGCAATTTCTCTCTTATTTCTTATGTCTTCAACTTTCAAGGGGATTAATTCCTCAATCTCTTTTTAATTACATTTCAATTATAAAATAAATTTTATAATTACATCCAACTCAAATTCAAATTTAAAAGTTTCCAATTCAGATTTTTTCCAAATTGACAAACTCTAAAATTTTAAAACCCTACTTTTTTCTCAAAAATGGGACCTCAGGTCAATTTATTTTAGAGTATTTTTTTTGCTGATATCAATTTCACAAACGAAAATATAGTAAACATAATAAAATACAATCTCACACTTGAAAAATTTTCTTTTTAAAATATAGGAAAATATTCTTGGAAATGGACAAAAAAGACAAGAATCTAACAAATTTGAACAACACATGTATTTTCTATTAAAAAAAGGTAATAGAATAAAACAAGGAACGGCACTTTTTTCTTTCCTTTTTTTTATTTTGGTTTTGATTTTTTTGATTCTAAATTTATTAATTCAAAGAGTTTCATAGTTAAATTTCCCTTTTTGCTCAAAATAAACAAGAAAAAAAATATTTTTAAATATAATTTCTTGAATTTTGTAATTCTTTTAATTCTCTGAATTTCCTAAATTTTCTGAACTCTGTCAATATTGTGAATTGCTTGAATTCCTTAAATAAACTAAAATCATGGACTGTTCTGAATTTCATGAATTCTTTTTATTCCTTTAACTTTCTAACTACTTGAATTGAATGATCTGTTCTGTACTCTTAAAAATCCTTTATTTCTCTGTACTCGCTCAAATTCTCCTAATTTTATTAATTTTATTAATATTCTGAATTTCGACAATTCTCTGAATTCCTTGAATTTCTTTAATTCGTTGAATTCTATGAATTTCCTGGTCTTTTCGAAAATTTCGATGAAATCTTATCCTATTTTGAAAATTTCCTTTTTAAGATTTAGGAAATTAAATTCAGAATAAATTAGAATTCCTCTTTAACTTCCAACTTACAAATTTAACTAGGCAATTATTGGGAATTGAAAAAAATTAACAAAACCGAATAAAATTAGAAAAATAGATTTAAAAAAATAAAAAAGAAGGAAAAGGATTTGGAGGTCTTTTTATTTTTCTTTCCCTTTTTTTAATACTTGTTTTCAACACAAAATTGGGGTTTTCTTTAATTTTCAGCTATTAAAGACTGAAGAAAATGGAGAATAAAATTTTGAAACGTTGAATTTTCTGCAATTTTTAATTCTATTTGTTTCTCGACAGTTTGAAAATTAATCTGGTGAAAATTCAATTTTCTGTAATTTTCAATCGTTGAAAAACGATCTATCGGTAATTAAATTGTCTTCTATATTGCGAAATTGAATTTTCGACCCTTGAAACCTCAACGGTTGAAGTTTAAAAAAAAAACTAATTTTGTATTAAAAACAAGTGTAAAAATGTAAAATTCACACAGTTTTACATGAGAAGTTAATAAACATTTGGGCAGAATAGTGGAAAAAAGTCAATTTTTTCGAAAACAGTGGTTAGCTATATTTTTCTGAAATAGAAACTACTTTGGTTGAAATGTAAAAGTTTCGTACTTGTTGCAGGGAAGAACACAAAGACCACAGCATTTTTCCATCCCCGTCAAGTTTTTTTCAGCTTCACGCATGTCGGCATTGATCTGGTCCATTCCCTCCTCGATCCTGTCCAATTGTTCTATTCGCAATAAAAAAATAATTTTAATAACGATTTTGAAAAACAAGCTTGTGGAAACCACATTTATTTTTTTAAACATACATCACAAAAATAGAGAAACTTGATGATAAAGTTCAACATTTAACATACAATAGTTCAGTAGTTTCCACAATGCTCAGAATTTTCACAAAATAACAAGTATAGATTTTTAAACAATTTAAAGGCTGTTTTTTAAATAGTTTTGTTTTTGCAAAAGGTGTTTTGTTTCAAAAATTAATTAATTAAATAATTGAGAATTTTAATCTTTCAATTTTGATTCAAATAACCTTTTGCGAATCGAACACGATTCGTGCAAAGTACCAGAAACCAAGCCTGCGTCATTTGGTCACAAATTGTTAATAAAAAAATATTTTATTTTTTTAATCAGATTTGATGGGAATTTTCCTTTCATTCACAGATTCACACTTTTAAATTATTATCGGAAATTCACATAAATATTAAAATTAAAAAAAAAAGAAAATATTTGTAAATTGTAAATCTATGAAGCTATAATCTTCATTTTGAAAGAATTTCTCTACTCTATTCTTGAATCATCTGGGTATTGTTACTTTAATTTATTTATTTTAAAATAATTAAGAATCTAGCTAATTTTGAAACGGACATGAAAGAATGCAGAACTCAGGCTAAAATGTACATAAAAAGCAGATTTTTACAGCCTCTGAATAAAAAATGTATTTTTTTCTTGACACCTCCAGAACAATGTAATTCCATCAAACTTGTAAAAAATTAAAGTGGTCCAAAAACGCATTGGATTTTTTTCTACATTTTGAAGGTGAACAAATATCTTTTTGTAAATTTACGATATAATAATTGCTAATATTAGGTGTATCAGATTATAAGAGCAAGTTTTTTTATTCAGAATTAATCAAACGATATGAGTTAATAAATCATTTTTAAATTCAAGCCACGTATTTTGGCCTTTATTCATTTTTTTGCGTCTTTTTACACAAATTATTTTTAGTAAAGAAGATATTACTTTTTAATGATATTTTGATTTTTTTGCGAATGATTTCAATAATTTCTTTGTTTATAACAATATTCTCTTACAATAAACGAAAAATTTCGATTTTCCACATTCGTCAACCTTTTCCCCCTAATTTTCTTAAAAACTAATAATATTTTTCAATCGATTTTTTAAAATAAAAAGACGACTCAATAGCTGGAAAGATAGCTCTCACTTTTTTTCAAATTGAAAATTGGATCGTTCATCATCATCCAAAGTTAAGTAAACGTGCCTTTAATGCAATAAAAACTTCCCCTCCACTTGATGAAAAATTAATAAAAATGTTTAATCGTACAACAAGAAGTGGTTGATTCGTGTTGATGTTTATTGATTGTAGTATCATTTCTTCAAAAATAAAGAGCCGGAAAAATTCAAGAATGTAGAAAAAACTGCAACTTTGTATCTTTATTTAAGAAAAGAGTATTATAATTAATAATAAGGTAAATGCACTTATTCGCGTCCGTGCACCTATTAGCGTCCAACCTGATTAGAAATAGTAAATTCAATGAATTTTTATACTTATCGGTTCATCAGAAGTATTTATTTTATTCTATTAA
>JAWWLR010000167.1:17137194-17150049 GCA_035041075.1 Acraspis erinacei
CCCCCCCCCCCCCCCCCCCAAAGATAGATCAATTGAGTACGCAAAGGACTCTAAAAAATTGCAGTGGTAGTCAACGTGTTCACTTATTTACTGACATAAAATTTTATCACGACATATTACAAATCTTATACATTTAGTGCGAAAACTGATGTTCGTTTGTGATTTCGAGAAATGAATTCATTCATGAGTTCTTCCAGGTCAAGTTTGTCCACTAAATCTGGGTATGAATGTAACATTGCCACATGATTCAATCGATTTTGCATCATTGTTGTGCACAATTAATTTTTAACACGTTGCAAGACTTTAAAGCTTCTCTCGCTGGAGCAAGATTATCTGGGTATGGTCATGAGTAATTTGATAAACTGCAAATATTCAGGAACAAGTCCCTTGCACCAATCATTTTCACCATGAATTTAACAACATCTTTCAAAGCTAATGGTCTTGATCCTTTCCGTTCCATAATTTTCAAAGCCATTTATCTATCATTAGTTAACCTGAACATATCAAAACCTCCCGTAAAGAATATAATGATTTTTTTTTCATTTCAATCGTTTCACTGATAACAAATCTATCCAAAGTTTGAAAAATGTTGCTGACTCAGTACCAAATCGACTTTTCAGTTAATGTATGACTTGATTAAATACTTCACAATAAGTTTTTCGATTATATTCTTCTGGAGTCTTGAAAATATGATTTTCAACATTGCCATCATCGATTCGCTTCAGAATTTTGCGTTTTCACAGCAAAGTTGGTTCATCAATTTCCAATTCTACAGTCAACTTGTTGCTCTTTAGCCAAATTGATTCAAACTTTAAATCTCGAGAGGAATCTAACGCATGTATCACTGATGTAATTTTCGATACGAATCTTAGTAGAGTTAAGTTCACAAAGTTCCGATTTCTGGATACCTCTGTTGAGAATTTCAATCCTATCAAAATTTTTAATCATCGCATTCAAAAGGAACAAAAACTCGAATAATTCTATGCGCTGTAAGAATCCCGCGACCTTGGCAATGATGGGGCTGTCGCTTTATAGATCTTCCATCAGCTCTTGGAAAAATTTCATTAAGGCTTTGTAGTTGGCCAAAAGCGTCTTCAAAGATTTGATCTTTACTAACAATCTGAAACAAGATAACAATGATTTCCTGATTAATTCAAGAACCTTTTTGAGGAATAAAGCAATGTTTGAATCCTCATTTGAGTTATCGTTGGATATTACAAGTTAAAAATTTTATATCTTTGTGGAATGCACTGTAAATGTGTAATATTTGATGACAAATTTTATAGAGTTTTCACTAACGAACAATATGATACATTATTTGATGCTGTACATCATTATCAGTTTTCGATTTGGACTGTTGCGTTTTCTGTGGACGCTCTCGACTGAGTATATATTTAGTTTCATCGTTTACCCTTTTTCTACGAACTCCTCGTATCACTCGCTTGTATCTTCTGGAAAAATATGTAGCCAATGAATTTAATATTTAAATCAGAAGTTGATCAAGTTCATTTAAGAAATTTCAAATTTTTATTCAATTTTCATTTGTTCAAGAAGTTTTTTTCGATAACTAAAAAAATGAAATAAAATAGAAGATATAAAATTAATTACGATTTTAAAAGTATTTTCGGAAAATTAATTATTCAAACAAATTATAGTTGTTTAAACAATTAAAAAGTGACTTTAAACAAATAGAGATTTATTAAGGATTAAAAGCAATGTATCAAAACTATGTAATTATTCAACAAATTATTTAAATAATTACATAATGTTTTTAGAAAACTGTACTGCTCCAAACAATGACAAACAATTACATTGAAATCAGAAAAGACGATTATTTTTTTTAAATTTTTTGAGAATAAATAATTGTTTAAATAATTTGCATTGCTTTAAGCAATTGAAAATTGTTTATAAAGTCGTAATAATGTAGTTTTTTTTATTTTTGCGTCATATTTGGGGCGCTGCGGGGAAGGTGGTATAATGCGGTATAGTTGACAAGAAGGAGGTGATTGGCGAGTCGAAATTGGACCGGCGTGGTCAAAGTTTGTGTCAAAATTTTTTTTAAATTCTTCATTTAAATTACAATTAAAAAATTAATCTTCTGTGGTCGTCAAAAATTTAAATTTCTATTGCCGTTAAAAAATTTAATTTCTGTTGTCGTTAAAAACTTAGTTCTGCACGGGAAAGAATTTAGATGATGAGATTTTGATGAGATGAGCGCTTTTTAATTCGAACCACTACCATTATTTGCATTTTAAATTAAAATAAATGAATTTAATAATCCGAAATTTTGTACAGCTCTGGTCCCATAAGCGATTTGCCAAAAATTTATATTTCAAAAATCTCCCTACAAATTAATTCCTCACCAAATCTTTCACCAAAAGTTTTTCTTTCAAGAAAAAATGTTTTCCTATAAAAAAAAAATTTTTTAAATAAAAAATATTCTTCTAAAAATTTTAATTAAATTTTTGTTTGAAACAAACGACACGACTTGGACCACGCCAAAATGGTGCAAATATGGAATTTTACATTAAAAAAGTTCCACTACTTTCAATTTTAAGCCGCTTCGAAAATTTGTTTCTTTAGAATTAAAGAGCATCAAATTCTTTAAAGAAACGTACAAAGAAAATTTTGTAACTTTTACTATTTATGGAAAAAGACCCATAAAAGTACATTTGTAGAAAAAAATGGTTCAGCTCTTAACTTTCAAATATGGGTATCTTCTAAATAATTTAAGTTAAAAAATAAGAAATGTTCTACCTTTTTATCGCAGAAAAAAGTTTTTTCCTTCTTATATGTATTATAATATTTTAACAGCCTCAATAGACTATACCTTATTGTTTATACTTAATATTTAGTTTTTCTACAAATAATTTAAGTTAACAAATAGACAATATCCATATTTGTTTTGCGGAAAAAATTCTTTACCGTCTTATATTTAAAGAAGTAGATACTTAAACATAATAAACACAAGAATATTATTAAAACCTAAAATTCCTGTTTATTATGAACAAATTAAATTGAAAAATAAAACATTTTCATCCTTTTTTAATTATTCAGAACAAAGATAAATGTTAAGAATATTTTGGAGCATAATAAGTCTGATGCGCTATTAAAATAAGATGCAAAAAAAACGTTTCCCGAAAAAAGGAAAATGTTCTAATTTTCAACTTAAATTATTTATAACAAAGCTCAATTTTAAGTTTGAATAATTTTTTAGAGTTCATTAAGTCTGCAACACTATTTTTATAGATAAAAGATGGAAAATAATTATTTTCCGAAAAAAATGGATTAATATTTCTATTTGTTAACTTAAGGTATTTATAACAACGTTAAATGTAAGAAGTTAATTTTCTGGAGCTTAACAAGTGTGAGAAGCTACTCTGATACACATTACATTGCAAAGAATTTTTTGTCGTTAAAAAATATGAAAATAAATTATTTGTTTATAACATGTTTTTATAACAAAATTCTATTTAAAAAATCAATTATTTACTTTCTTTAAATGCTCATTGCTCAGGTTTTAATTTAAGATAATCGCCAATATATATATAATCCTTAAGAGCTGAAGAATAAAATATTGTTTAAATTCTCTTTTTTTCTAAATTTGTTTCGAAATAAATAGATAAACATATTGAGATTATCGTTCTGCAACTAAATAATTCCATATTTGCACGCGCGGAAAATTTGCATTTTGCGAAGGGTTAAATCTGAGAGCGTTGGCCATTAAGGTGTCAGTGAGAATGAATAGTAATTAGTAGTCAGTAATTAGTAATTAGTAATTAGTAATTAGTAATTAGCAATTAGTAATGAGGTCATTAGCAAAAAATGATCTTGGTTAGGGTTTTGCTCCGTACGTACACTTAAAATGTAAGGAGAGCAAGAAGAGCTCCGATCGGTGTCCCCCGACTGGGTTTCGGTTTTTCATTTCTCATTTCTCATTTCTCATTTCTCATTTTTCACTTTTCACTTGTCATTTTTCATTAACTTCGGGACCAACTTGAACTTGAATTACGTACTTGCTTTTGTGTTCACGTGTGTATACGTATGTGTCGGCGAGGTGGGTTTTTCGTACGAGCTGCTTGTGTCGGAAATCTAATTATTATTGTTTTTTTTTTATAAATACAAAAAATTATAATTATATATAAATAATTTACAATAATAATTTAAGCTAGCTAGGTAGATGGCTTACCGCCTTGTTCATCCAGCATAACGAGGCTTTTCATCCCCACCTCATGGCTCTAAACAGGCAACCGACCAATGAGAGGCATTAAAATCAGAAATTCAAATAAACCACCCAGCCAAATTCAAATAAAAGCTCATCGATCCAGGAATTAGCAATCATCTCCCTTTTTTCATTTTCATTTTTTACAGCTCCATTTTTAATTTATCTAACATTTTTTTGATAGGGAAGACTGATACATATTGGATAAGAATACACACTGCATAATGAAAATTTTCTCATACTATCGATTTGTAAAAGCGATTAGAGTGAATAATTATTATTCCTATTAAGAAAAATTCACATTATGCAGTGTGTACTGGTATACAGCATGTATTAATTTAATTTAATTTAACAAATTTCAAAGAGTTTTAAATTTAATTAATCGAAAAGATTAAATTCAAACTTTTTGAACATAAAATTAAAAATGTCTGAAACCTATAATTATATTAAACGAAATTTATTAGAAAAACTCTAAAATGTTTTAAACACAAAGAGGAAAACGCTCCAGTAATTAAAATTCCTTTTTTTTTTATTTGGAAAAATAACTTTTCTAAAAATACTTTGAATTATTTCAAAACATATTTAGAAGTTTTGAACATATTAAAAAGTAATGTAAATCTTGAGAAAATTAAAAAACAATTTTAAAAAGTTTAGCTTTTTAAGATTTTGAAGAAAAAAAGCTTTTTAAGAATTTTAAAAACTTCCAAGAAAACAAAAAAAATTCTTAAGTTCCTGAGAAAATTTCAAATAAATTTCTTTTTATTTGAATTTTAGGAGAAAATTTTAAAAAATTGAAAATTTTTTTAATAATTTCCTAAAATTTCGAAAAAAAGAAGAAATTTCTTATATTTTGCAGGATTAAAAAAAATGTAGGAAAATTCTAACCACTTGAAAAGATATTTAGAAGATTTTAACAAAACTGAAAAATAATAATAAATTAAAAAAAAAATTTCCAAAAATTTTGAAATTTTCAAGAAAACACAAAATTTTTCTTAAGATATCTCGGAACATTTACGATGATTTATTTATTTAAAACGTTTCAAATTTTTGAAAACATTCAGAAATAATTCAAAATTTGAAAATATCTCAAAAAATAAAATGCAGATTTTGGAAGATGCGGAAATAAAAATTTCAGGCCTTTTAAGGAGTTTGAAAATACTTTAAGTCTAAGATAAAAAACAATTTCTTAAAATTCCTGGGAAAATTTTTAAAATATGGAAAATCTGAAGGCATTATTTTAAAATTTTGAAAAATTAAAAAAAAGTAATTAGAAAAAATTAAAATTGTTTTAAAATATATTCAGAAGTTTTGAAAAGATTCAAAAAACATTTTATACAAAATGTCGATTTTTTAATATTTCGAAAAAGAAAATTATAAATATTTTTCTCTGCAGAAAATTGAGAAAAATTAGAAAGCATTACAACAGAATTCAAAAATTGTGGAAATAGAATCTGAAATATTTGGCAGCAGTTTTTTTTTTAATTTTCCAGGGGAGGGGGGAATTCGAATTATTAAAAATAATATTTAGAAGGTTTAAAAGTTTTGAAAAGATTAAAACATAATTAAAAATTTGAGATGATTTAAACGTTTTTTTTTTTAATTCAATTTTTGAGGATTTCGAAAAAATGTGTAGAAGATTCACAAGAATATTTAAAGGTTTCAACAAGAGAGTAGAATTTTTTTCTTACGATTCATGGAAAACTTTTCGATGATTTCTTATTTTGAAAAATTAATTTTCAAATTTCTAAAAATATCGAAAAAAATCTGAAGAATTTTAAGGCATATTTTTCAATTTTGAACGCTTTTTTCAAGAAACACCTGTACCAGTTAATTAGTTTCGTGCTAAAAAAAATCTAGAAGCGCCTGATTGATCCTAGTTGGTTCTAGAATTCAAATAAAAATCCGAATTTTGATTCCCAAGAAAAAAAGGAGGTGAGAGTCAATCCTGGAAAAGAAAAAGCTAAAATATTCATCTAGCGTTGTTCGTACGCAGCAAAAAATAAATAAATTAATCCACGAAGGATGAAAGGATTAAAATGGTTAGTCGATGTAAATCGATGTACTTCTAAAATTCAAAGGTTAATCTCATCGCAATCGCTGCGTTTCCACCAAAAATTCCTAAATTTCAAAAATATTAAATCAATTGCAACTCCCAAAAAATGAAAAATTCAGTATCAATCTGGTGCAAACGCTTTGATTACTCAAATAATGCAGAGTAAGATAATGATGATTCTGTAAAAAAAAAAGATTTGATTAGAAATTTTTGATTTTTGCACATTTATAAACTTTTAAAATTCTATTCTAAAATAATCGGCGAAACTACTAAATACTTTCTACAAAAAAAAAAAAAAAAACGTTTCAAATCTAAAAATTAATTTCAAATCTTTTTTTTGTTTATAAAAATATAAGGTAATATTTTTGTCTCTTTTAGAGTTCTTCGGGGTAAAAAATGCCGAGAGCGACGAAGAGACACCGAGCGAAATAAGCGATAGACAATAGTTGGAGCAATTAGACAGACAATTAAAAGTTAATTTAGCGATAGAAAATAAGATGGGATTGAGAATCGAGACTAGAGATTAGAAAGAATGAGAGAATATGACTCGCACATTGAAACACGGTCCTTGGAAAAAATAGCAGTAGTACAGCTGTGAAAGTACGAAAACACTTACCGACCGAGAAAGTACCTGTTCCGGGCTAACATAACAACAGTCGGTAGGCAACCATCAGTCGGTAAATTGCCGACTGACGGTAATACCGTTCGTGTTCGCGTACTCTCACAGCTACAGTACCAATAGTAGCAGAGACCAAATAGCCTGTACATTTAGATTGAATCTAAATATCCAACTGTAGTTTTTTTGCCTTTTCAAAATTTCTTGCTTACCGCCTTGGTGGTCTAGCATCGTCAGTATGTTCGCTCCGGTATCCTCGCTCTAAATTGGCCCACGAAACGGAAACGAAAAATCATTCAGTGATGCAAAACTGCGGAAAAATTATAGAAAAAAAACAAGACCGCACGTTTCCACCTTTTATAAGTTATTACCAATTTCATGGTATTCTTCACAATTTTTCTTAAAGTAGCAAATAAAATTTTAGAGGTGAAACGCAGGGTCAGGTGGAAAAATAATAAAGGGTTATAATGATACATTGGATTATAAATTAAAATAAAAAGCTCCTCAAATGAAAATTACCACCCGTTGTTGATTTTTTAATTAAATTTTTAGAATGATTTTGAAAACTTTTGAATTCAAAACTTAACTTTTTTACTTGTTAATTAGCAAGGAATAATATTTGTTTAGTTCATTGGATTTTTTTAACAACGAGTGGTACTTTTATAAGTGGGAACGCGATTTTCAACTCATGAATTGTTTTCTATATGATATATTTTATTTATAGAAATCAAAAGGGGAAATTCTAGAAACGAGAAGGCTTTTCCACGATAAAATTTAAAACAGAAAATTAATTTTCTCTACATTGCATAATTGTACTAAAAAAATAAAATCGTTGCGCAGTGGTGCAAATAGGAAATGTACTATTTAGAAAGGTCTACAGCTTTCAATTTTTAACAATTTTTTGTTTTAGAATTAAAGAGAATTAAATTCTTAATAAACCTACAAAGCGATATTTTTCAAGCTTATCATTTTTCGTTTATTTTTTATCAATAAAAATATATTTGGTCTCAGCTCCTAACTCTTGCATATATTTATATTCAACTTAAATTATAATCTGATCACACAAAGAAAGCAAATAATTAGTTTATTATGCAATTTTATTGTTATAAAATAATGTTATAAACCAATTGTCATACATTTTTCACCATAAATTTCGTTATCATCTAACTCGTATCAAACTATCTTCTTAAACTAACAACTAATCTGCAGAAGTTTTGTCTACATAGTTGGCGGAAAAAATTCTTGGTCGTCTAATATCTACAGAAGCTGTTTTTTCGGGCATAATAAGCTCCAGAAAATGACTAGGAAGTTTACTAAAATTATTATAATCGTTTGAGCGGAGGGGAAAAAATTTGCTGGTAGGCATCCGAAAAAAGTAAAAAAAAAATTAATTCTCTTAATATCTTGTGTTCTATCTTGTGTTACAAAATAAAAAAAATTTTTTAATTGAAGAAACAAACGATTCGTTGAATTTTGGCATTTTCATTCCGCCCTACTGAGAAATTATTTATAACAATAAAATTAAACAATACACAAGTTATTTGCCTTTCTTGTATGCTCAGTTTGTAAATAAAGTTGATACGATATCTTAGGGTTAAAAGCTGAACAAATTTTTCTAAACGTTTTACTTCTTTGTAAATTTCTTTGAAAAAAGCTAAGTAAAATATGAAAAAGTATCGCTTTCAAAGATTCTTAAAAATGTAATGCTTTTTAAATCTGAAAAAACTGTAAGATCAGTCAATGGAAGGCTCCATACCTTTTTGAATAGTAAACTTCAGATTCACACCACTGTACGTGTAATTTTGTTAAAGGCCATGTAAGACTTACGCGATTCCTACCTGACCGACATTTTTTCGTAACTACTCTCGGCAACATAAGATGAGGAATCGAGTTAAAAATTTAAGAAAATTAATAAAAAGGCACTAAAAAATGTCTGCATGGTCCTAAATTTTTGGAATTAAGAAAAGAAAATTTATTTTTTTCATCTACTTCTAAAAATTTATGACCATATAAACCTTTAATTTAAATTGCTGCAAAATTACTGTCGGTGAGATAGGAATCGGGTAAATATTATATGGCCTTAATGGGATTTTTTTAAATAAAAAAAAATGTCTGACCATGTAAAAGCCCTCGATAATCGAAGATGGGAAGTGGTGAATTTATGAAATAGATGAGGAAAATGATATCTAACAATTATTACATGGTACAGACAGCTACTGCTATAACATTGCCAATATGATACAATTTTTGTCTAGAGTTAAAGCAACATAGCTAGAAAGAAGCTTCAGGTGTGGCTACCAATGAAAAACGTGTCTGCGAGCGCGCACGTAAAAGTAATTAAAATAAAGTATTCTTAAGGCCATGTAATATTTATCCGATTCCTATTTTACCGACATTTGTGTCCAACAACTTGCGTACACACGAAATTTGATATCCAGTTGAAAACTTCGGAAATTATATCAAAGACACTAAGGAATGTTTCCATGGTCCTAATTTTGAAATTACAAAAAAATTTCAGAAACAAATTTTTTCAGAAACAAATTTTTTTGTGGTTCTAAAAATGTAAGATCATAGAAAATTCTCTTGGTGCCTTTTATTTAATTACGTAAAATTTCAACTCGACTTTTAAATTCGTGTGGACTCAAATTGCTGCGAAAAAAATGTCGGTAAAATAGGAATCGGATAATTGTGACATGCCCTTAAATTCAGAATTAATCACGCCCTCCACACAACTGAATAGACACGAAATACACTCACAAAACTGTGAAAATTACCTCAAACAGTGTTTTTCACACAAGTGCCTTTCAAGCCTGCAAAACACCTTTTTCGAAATAAAAAAAAAATAAATAAATTTTTTTTTCACTTTGGAAAAAAATTTCATGGTGCGAAAGTAGGTGGTCTTGGCTATAGAGAAAGAATTAGGCTTAGAAGTTTAGTGCTTAGATTTATTTATTTGTGTTTTTTTAAATTTTGTAGTGTATTTTGTATTTGGAATTTTTATATTACCTTTTAAGTAATTCAGTACATATTATTTAAATATTTTAGAATTTATTTTATCAACTATGTTTTTATCTGGGTTTTTGTGTTTCAAAATAATAATAATAATAAAACAGCTTGTATAAAAAAAAATAAGAAAAATAATTCAATTTTTATAATAAGAAGGAAGATATGAATTAAATTGTAACCAATTTATTATTGATCTCTCCTTATTCATTATGTGGAATTTAATATTCAAAAAGGTATACGGCCTTCAATTGTTCACCGATATAAAAGCTTTTATTACAATTAAATAGCATTGCATTCTTGAGAAATGCATGTCATTGCGATTCCCATAAGTTTACTTTTTAGCCTATTTTTTAAAAACAATTTAAAAAATCATTTTCAAGAATATATATTCTTTTCCAGCTTTTAACCCTCAGCTACATTTAAAACCAATTTTAATTACAATTTGAGCATAAAAAGAAAATTATTCCTGTATTGATCAATCCTATTGTTATAAACTTTGCTATGTATAATATAAGTTAACAAATAGAAAGTTTTCATTCATTTTTGGTGGAATTTTTGGTCAAAACTTAATATTTATCTTTGTTATAAATAATTCATGTTAGCAAATAGAAATTTTTCATCCTTTTTTTGACGAAATAAATTATTCTTTACCAAATTTCTATCGAAATAGTTTCTCGAATTTACTAAACTGCTAAATATTGGTAAAACTAAACAATATTATTGTTAAAAATAATTTAAGCTGAAGAATCATAAATATGCTGTTAATCTTCTGATAAGACATTTCGATACATATAAAATATAAAAGAATTTGTTTCCGAGAAAAAAGGATAAAAATTTATATTTTTTAACCTAAATTGTTTATAACAAACACAAATTTTAGGGTTTAATAATTTTCTGGAGTTTGTTATACTAGAGAAGCTAATTCTATAATAATATTAGGCGGAAACGAGTTCTTTCCACGAGAAACGGATTAAAATGGTGCATTTATTAACCCGTTGAGGACACATGGGGTCCAACGGACCCCAGACAAATTTCAATGCAATTTTAAATCTACAAAGACCCTTAGGGATTAAATATACAGCTTTTTTCAGACTTCATCAGAAATTTATTTTTTTCTCAAAAAAATATTGTTTTTTGAATAAAACGTCGTCGGATTTTTTTTGATATTTTGAAAATTAAAATTTCTAATACTATTTTTATAAAAAAAGTTCAATTTCGTGAGTTTTTTTTCTTAACAATATTTTAGTATTTTAAAATCATAAAAAGATTAAAACAATCATAAGATTATTTAGAGAGAATATAAAATTAAAGTTTCGCACCGGTTTTAAGTCGATACATAGCGTAGAACACAAATGAGAACTGTTGTCCTGCGTGGGGTCCGCCAGACCCCGTGTGTCCTCAACGTTATTTTTTCGATGTGTGTCCTCAACGGGTTAAAAATGTTTTTTTATTTTATTAAAAATTCATCTATTTGAAGAGAAATATTATCTCTCTTGAATACAAATGCAACTGTTTTGTTGAACTAAAAATCTAAAAACTAAAATCTTTTCTGCGAGAAAATTTAACTTTAAACAAAAATGGTGGTTTTTTATTGAAAATTCATCTGTTTACGTAGAAACTTATCTCTTGTTCAAAAATGCCGACTTTGATCGTGAAAAAGTCAACTGAAATCTTTTTAAACAGAAAATTCAACTATTTTTTGAAAATTTATTTTTAAAATTTAAAGTTCATCTGTTTTAATAGAAATATACTTTTTTATGAAGTAGTCAACTATAGCAGTCAACTATTTTGTTTAAAAGATTTGGTTTGATCACTTTGTTAGGAATTCATTTTTTCATTCATGTTCCATCTTTTTAAATTTTATCTTTTTTAGTTGAAAACTCTCCTTTTTTATTCAAAAATAATAATTTTCTTGGTTTGAAATTTCACGTTTGTTGGGTAAAAATGCATCAGTTTCGTGCAAAATTAATTTTTTGCTGAAGTCATATTTTGGTTTGAAAATTCAATTTTTTTAAAGAAAATTCGTCTTTTTGGTTTTAAAATTCCTTTTTTTCTTATACATTTAATCTTTTTTGATTGAAATTTGGGAATTTATCTATTTAGATTAAAAATTCAACCATTATGTTAAAAAGTTCAGTATTTAGTGAAAATTCAAGTCTTTTTTTAAAAGGTAAACTTTTATAGTAGAAAAGAATTATTAAAAAAAATCATTTACTTGTTTAGCATGAACGTACATTTATTGGAAAAATAGAAGCACATACTACTATTTACTACTTAAAATAACATCTTTATAAATTCGATATTTTAAAGAATTAAATTTAATATATATTTATACGAAACTTAACGTCTTTTAAAGCTCTTAAAGTGCCAGGTAACATTGGTGATGTTCATTTGAAATATGCACTAATAATTGTAAAACGGAATCTGAATTTATCCGCGCTTAGAAAATCAATAACAAAAAACTAAATTTGATCAGCCAACTTCTGAAAGAAAGATAGAGTTTTAAATATTAAAAAAAATACTTAAATAAATATTGACTATCTCTTAGTCATCAAGATTTTTGATCTTTGAGCCATTCCACACTCTGTTCTGCATCCAGATTATCTATATAATCTGCGAGATTTTCTTGATGAACTCCAGTAGCTGCACAATACAATATTGCCGTATTCTCTAGTAAATTTTGCAAACACTCAACATCTATACTTTCAGTAATTTCTTTATGTGTTCTGTCTTCATTGGACTTGACGGTCGACAGATCGAGCACTTCCTGCACCTCTACTTTATTCCCTAAAGTATTTTTACTATCCACTAAATACTCTTTCTTGCTTGGTAATACTCTAGATTTAGGAAGACTTTCATTTTCAACGATTTTCGATTTTTTTCCCCACATTCTTGGATCATTAAGCCGAATCAGGTTTTTGCTATTATTCACTTCACTCTGGAGAAGACAATTTTGCG
>JAWWLR010000167.1:17211171-17226239 GCA_035041075.1 Acraspis erinacei
TCAATAGTTTATCAATAGAAATTATACGTTAACATGTAAAGTAAAAATGTTATAGATTGAATTAACTGTTTTTCTGAATAAACAATTTATTACATCATTCTTTAAAACAATGTTTAATAACAATTATTACATCCGCAATATTTTTTTTATTAGTTAAGGTACATGCGGTGCATGAAGAGTCATTAAACATTCGGCTGCGATCTGTCGATCAATCTGTTTCCATGCTTTCCAATGGTTAGCGAACATAGTATAGAAAAAGGCGTTCTGATGGTACCAATGATGCTGGAATGGCCAGATAGCCGGCAGTCATGGATACTGTTGATGATCTTTCCATGCAGCACTTAAAAACATCCACTGTTGAAACTGGCCTTTCCTCTGCTATGTGCAGACTGCAGATTCATTTCTTGTCTCCCGAAGGTTCTTTGTTCTCCTCATTTTATAATGAGAACAACTCGAGTTTTTTCGTTTTGTCAGAATTTGATCCATTCTTAGAATGCTGACCAGCAGACGTAGCATTGAGAACGCGGAACTCCTATATTTCCCATAAATTATAACCTTATTATAATCTTATAATATTGCAATATTTCTTATTAGGTTTTATATATTTTTAAAAGATGTTTTGTTATCGACCCTTAAGACTTATAATTTTCGAAGGAGGTTTGCAGTACTCAGATCTGAAGATTGATTCAACAGCTAATGCCTGAGATCGGTTATCAACACTAAGCAGTAAATCTAGTTTCTTTTGCTGTAATGTTGAACCAATTTTACTAATCCTGTTTCTAAAGTTGTCAGCATTTTTTCTTCAACTGGACTTCTAACCCTTTCCTGTTTAATTTTGATCGATTTTTCCATATTACCAAAGACAACCAAATTTAGAGTTGGATACTTTTCTCCACTAAACGCAGCAGATGGTACTTTTGAAGTGTCACAAATACTTATGGATTTCTTGCAACAAGATCCATTCCTGGTCCCTGATAGTCAGCTTTCGAAGAGATAATTTTGTATTTTAAACTTTAAGACATAAACTTATTGCTCGTTGCATGCGAATGACACCAGATTTTCAGTTAAAAAATTCAAAAATGACAAATTTTCAATAAAATAGTTAAATTGTCAACCAAACAGATGCATTTTCAACAAGTGGAATAGTTCAATATTGTGTTACGAACATTAATTTTCATATAATAACAAAGAAACTAACTTTCAATCAAAGAAATGGATTTTCAAGTAAAAATATTAATTTTCTATCAAAATAAAGATTGATTTGTAAGAAAATACGTTAGATTAACTTTACGGTAAATACTTTTTCGCAACCGAATCCACTACTTTTTTCTTTAAATATTTCTTGCTGAAAGTATAAAGGAAGTTTCAGCCGGGGTAATTTTGAATTTTAAGTTTAGAACTTATGTCCAAGAGCATTAAGGCGTAAAAAATAGAAACAATTGTAAGTTATGTTAGAAATTATGTAGGGTTTTAGAAAGAATTGAATTTAGAATTTATGTAGGAATCGTAGAATGTTATACGAACAATCTTATGTTAATATTTATCACCGGAAGTTGGTCCTTTTAAGCCAAAAACATCAGGTTCTACAATTATAACTTTAGGTTATGTTAGTGTAAAAAATAAAAAATTTAGGTTATTGTGGTGTTTTTGGTTGGGACTTGATATTTTGGAATAACTGCTACGATTTGATTTTCTGCACAAAAATCAAAGTGGCCAAACCGGCTAAACCCTAAGCAGAAATACAGATGGCGTAAAACTGGTGAAGGTCTGGGATTAGTGGAAAGCCAATCCCTTTAGAAGCTGGTCCAATGGAACTTGCAACACTTTCAAGGTTCCGCTTGATTAACTCAATAAATATTTGAATTTATAAAGTAGTTTTTAGATACCAAAGCGCAACTCTTTTTATGTAAATAGAATTATTTAATCATTTTTGCGTAAATTCATATTTGTAAATGTTCAGCGTACAGATTACGAAAATATAACTTTTACTATACTGACCTTATACACGTAAAAAAGATTAAAATTAGGTATTTTTTTAGGTTATCTTTATAGTCACGTCAAAGAAAGAGATTACGAAAATATATAACTTTTACTATACTGACCTTACTCGTAAAAAAGATTAAAATTAGGTATTTTTTTAGGTTATATTTATATCACGTCAAAGAAAGAGTTAAAAGAGCAGACATAGTATTGAAAAATGTATGGGACATAGGGGGAAATTATTTAAAGAAGACTAGCCAGGAAACAAACATCCATTCACTTCTTTTGAATGGGTTTCGAAGGCTTTTGAATTGCGTATCTGTCACTTGAATTCCAGATTGCCGCCGATTGCTTTTTTAAAGACTTTTAGTCGTTATTATTTTGTTGACCAACTTATGTGCCTCAAAAGCCTTTACAGCATCTAGAACTGAAATAGCAAAAGGAATCTTGTAAACTTGTGCATGATTTCTTTTAATCTTTCGATAATTTATCTATTTAAAAAAGCGTGTGTTGGCTTAACCTCAAAAAAGTCGGCCTCGTTCAAAAAGAAGGTAACCGATTCAATATACCCTTGCTTGAAATGGTTATTGCAGTACATGGCAGATTCAAAGTTGCTTGAGAAAATGACAGATTCACATAGTGGCAAACCGATTCATAAATAATAGTGTTGAGTGTTCTCATGTAAGCGGAGAGTTGGAAAGCGAGTATGAGGAGGTGGGAAAGTTTCATGGAAGATACATCAGACATAGTATTAGAGGAAATAAGAAGAGAAAAAATAAAAACAAGAACAGGTACAACAGAGCTTTCAAATACGAAGAAAGTCTGCTGGAGAGCAAGGTGAGAGCGTGCTTGAGGGAAAGAGAAAATGGAACAGGGAAGGATAATCGAATGAAAGAGAGAGAGAGAGAAAGGTACTTGAAGATAGGAGTGGATGGTCAAAGATGTGGATCAAGAAAATACATGGAAAGATAAGAAGATGCAGCAAGACTTGGTAGAAAGAGATAAGGAAGTTCCTACGCGAGGAATAGGAAATAAAATAAGAGAAGCTAATTAAAGTATAATATAAGGAATATGAATAGATATAAGAGTAGAGACAATAGAAAAATGTTTGGTAAGTGAGATGTAGTATACTACATCTATTATAATACGAAAGAGTGGAACAAATACTGGAATAGAGAGGAGGAAAGAAAATGCACGAGGTCGAGGGACTTTAAAACATGGGCTGGAAGATTGTGATAAGATTGAAAGACGAAGCGCGACCTTGAAAAAAATTCTGCATGAATTCATGCAGAAGAGAAAGGTAGAGGTGGTAGAATGGAGGAATTAAGTAATTGAAAAGGAAGAATTAAGGAAAGAGGGGAAGAGAAATATGTAGGTAACAGGCAGAATATTTATTTATCGAAAATAAGAAAATGTAATTTTTTTCACTGAGAATAAAGATAATAAGAGATATAGAGCGTAGAGATAGAAAGTACAAGATGTAATAATGGATAGAATCAAATAAGTGCAAATAAGCGATTGAGGATCAAGAGCGAATATATGGTTATAGTAACGGAAAATTAGATTATGCGCGCGATGTGAGAAATGAAAGGCGTATTTGCGATAAGATAAGGCGAAGCGATTAAATGATAAGTTAAGTTTGTAAAAAGTATAAATAAATGCAATCACGATGTAGCAGACTTGGTTGTGTTTTTGGGCCCTATAGTGGCTAAAGTAAATAGTTTTACACATATTAAAATTCCGCACTCTTATAATTTATTTTATTAAAAAAAGGAGCGTGGGACACTTGGAATATAAAAAATATTTGATTCTAGTATTTATTGAATAAAAACCAGGTTAGAGCTTAAGTCTAGGAGCCTTAATTCTGAACTTAAGATATCAATTTACTTTCATCAATTATGAATAATATTTTGTCATACATTTTTTATACTATATTTTAGACAACAGATACTAAAGTAAAAAAATTTGGTGATAATATTATTTAAACAAAAAGATATCGATTTTTTTACTGAATTGAATAGCCCAGAGAAGTAAAAAGTAGTATTCAAATGCACGGTAAACAATAATTTTGTTCTCCATAATATTATTAAGAAGAATAAGTTTCGTTTGGCCCTCAGTGTGCAGACATCTTGGATCTTCCCCATCGAACCTGAAGGATGAGATAAATGAGAGAAGAAGGAGGTTAGGATTTTGAGAAAGGAAACCGGAAACAGGTGACGAGAACCCAATCAGCTTCCCGGAAACTGACCAAGCCAAGCTTTTCCTCTCGACCAACCAGAAAGTGTCTCCAAGAGAAGAAATCGCCCGATTGGTTATTGAAGAACGAGCCATAAAATAGTCAGTCAGTCCGTCTTTACTGGTCGTCGATTGATCACATGTGCGAGAAAATAACTATTAAATCGATTTTAGGCATTTTAGGCAAGAAACTTACAGATATTTGGCTCTATTGTCTCAGAATAAAAACTATCCTAAATTATAATCCGACAAATTGACTTTGTCGCCGCCTAGAATTCGTAAAAATCGAAAAAAGCTAACCTAGACGCGATTTGTTAGGTTATTTGATGAGGTCACCGTGGCGTAGTCGTGTCGTCACAACAAAATAACGGAAAAATAAAAATTCGCCAACAATCAGCGAAGAACTGCAAAAAACCACTGCATTTAGTGAAAAGTCTTGCAATGGTCAGTGGTTTAGTTTCAGGCGTTTCAGAGGATAATTCCGATTTTTCAGAGTGAGTATTACAAAAGATCATCGAATTGGTGAAAAATTCTCTCGAAAAAAGTTCTCTATTTACAAAAGTGTCGTGTTTCCGATTTTTTGTCAAGTGTTGTTCTCCGATTGGGAAAAAAAAGCTTAAACAAGATCAGTCGAGCTGCTCCAAAATAACAGCGGGCAATAATGATAACAGTGCTCACGCAATATGGCGATCTGGTCGCGAAAACACGTTCATTTTGCGCAGTAAAACGTATTTTATCGTTTTAGCGAAGGTGCCTTTAAATTGAAAATTGCTGAACCCCTTTTCCTGCCACTTGGGCAGGTAACTGGGGAAAAGTTTTCAAGTATTTTTTGACCTGGGTGACGAGATCCGGAAAGAGTTAAGAGCGAGGTCTTCCTCGGGGACAAAACAGGGTTAAAAAACATGACAGGCTGTAGAACTCGTTAACAAGTGCGGGAATTGTTTTTACTTTCGGAATTTATTAGCTCTGCTGACTCCTGCCAGTTGGAATTTGTCTCATGCCGGATTTGATGCCGGCGAAGAGTGAAAATTTACCAAGTAAAACTTTGCCTTTTCGCTTTTCGAGTGCTTCGAGTGTGCAAATACCGAGAAATATTCATTCTCAAGAGTTCAGAGGCCTATTTTAGCGGCGTGAACTAATTCTGTGGATTGTTTAAAAAAAGAAATGCGACATTTTCGAAATTTCAAGTTGTTTCAATCAGACTGCAATCGGGGACTTGTAGCTCCAAAATTTCCAATTTGAAATTCATTTTTCCTCGATTTAGAGCTAGTATATCCAGATTATTGCATTTTTTCATTCGAAAACAGTTATCTAAAGTCACGTTTCTAAATATTGCTTATTTTATCAACATCCTTGGAACAGTGTTTAAACAAAAAACAGGTATTTGATTGATTGAGGTAAACATGTCGGCCTTAATTAAAAAAACTATTTCTGGTATTACTGTACAAAATTGGATGTGAAATTGCACTAATTGGACAAAATAGTTGAGTAATTTCTCATGTAAAATTGCAGAATTTTTATATGCAAACTAATTTTGATAGTTTAGAGATAACCTAAAAAATGCTATTTTCCATGTACGTCTATACTTCAAAATCAAGACTAACTGTTCTTTTGTTTCGAATCATCCAGAGTGGAATTTCATATTTTTCCTCCAAAGTTTGAGTTTTTTCGGTGACATTTTTTTGCAAATCAACATAAATGCACAATAAATCTGGAAAATTCCACAGTGACTTTAATGGGAAAATGAGTCGAAGCCGGAACGGAAATTTACTGTGTAACAGTGTATATTTTCATGGAAATAACTTTAAAAACGTTAATATTGATTTTGCTTTTTAGATTTTCTGGAAATGAAGTGTCCTTCGAATTATATAATTTAAAATTGTTCCGTTGAAAAGTAATGACAACTTTCATTTTATAGGTGAAAATGATTTAACGATTTAATTTAAAGATGATTAAGTCTTCATTTCGAAATTCGTCACTTTTGTTTGAAAATTCTACTATTTGATTGAAACTTAATATTTGATTGATAATTCAACTGTTTTGTTTATGAGTAATCTTTTTTGGTCAAAATATTGACAGATTTGTTGGAAAATTCGTCTTCTTGAACAGGAAATGTATTCTTTTGGATTGCAAATTCATCTCTTTTGTATGGAATTATATTCTTTTCATCTCAAAAGTCCATTGCAATGCTTTTGATTCAGAATTTATCTCTTTCAGTTCAAAGTTCTAACATTTCTTTGAAAATTTAATAATTTTGTTAAAATCAAAATATTTGGTTAGTCATTTGTTGTTGGTCGAAAATTCAATTGTTTTGATGAGCATTCGTATTTTTGGAAAGAAAATTAATCTTTTGCTGGAAAAATCATCATTTGTTTTGAAAGCTCGTCTTTTTGTCATAAATATTCATCTTTGTAGCTTAGAAATTCAATTATTTGGTTAAAATTTATTTATTTTTTTTATTAAAAGTTCAACTATGTCATCAAAATTTTATCTGTCTTGGATGAAGATGAACTTTTTTGTTGCGCATTCATATTTTTTTTGGATTGAAATGTCATTTGTCTGTCGTATGCGAATTTTTAACATGAAAACTTCACTGTTTTGTTGAAAATTCGCCAGCCTTGAAAAAGCATCTCTTTTTATTAAAGTTCCTATAATTAGCTTCAAATTTTAATATTTGGTTGAACATTTAGTTATATCGTTAAAATGTAATCCTTTTCTTTTTTGTAAGAAATTCAACTGTTTTGTTGAACATTTGTCTTCTTGGAAAAACATTTTTCTTTTGTTGGAAAAGCCTTTATTTTGGTTGAAAAATCGTTTGTTTTGTTTTGTTTAAATATTCATCTTTGAAACTTAAAAATTCAATTATTTGGTTAAATGTCTTCTTTTTTGGTTGAAAATTAACTTTA
Organism: Acraspis erinacei; assembly: GCA_035041075.1. NCBI lineage: Eukaryota > Metazoa > Arthropoda > Insecta > Hymenoptera > Cynipidae > Acraspis > Acraspis erinacei. Next base: position 17,218,293 of record JAWWLR010000167.1, read on the forward strand.
TTATTGCGCATTTATTTCTTTTGGGATTAAGAGACTATTTTTTTCTGAAACTTGCGAATTTTTTTGCTTGAAATCCCAACTCTTTTGGTAAAAATTCGTCTTTCTGGTTTAAAAAATCATCGCTTATTATTAAAATTTCTATTAATAGCTTCCAATTTATATATTTCTTTGAAAATTTACTTATATTGTTAAAATGTAATATTTTTTTGTTGTAAAAAATTCTACTGTTTTGTTAAACATTCGTCTTTGTGGAAAGAAATTTTATCTTTTGTTAAAAAAGTCTTCATTTTTGTTGAATAATTGTTGTTTTTTTATTGTTTGAATTTTCATCTTTGTAACTTAAAAATTCAACTCTTTTGTTAAAAATTCGTCTTTCTGGCTTGAAAATTCATCTATTTTTGTTTAAATTTCGGTTAGTAGCTCAAAAAATAAATAATTGGTTGAAAATTTACAAATTTCGTTAAAAAGTCATCTTTTTTGTTGAACATTAATCTATTTAGTTTAAATATTCATCATTGTAACTTAAAAACTGCTGTTCGGTTCGAATTTCTTCTTTTTTTTTATTAAAAGTTAACCTGTGTGATCAAAAATTTGTCTTTCTTGTTTGAATATTAACTTTTTTGTTGCGCATTTATCTTTTTGGAATTAAATGGCCATTTTTTCTGAAGAATGCGAATTTTTAACTTGATAACCCAAATATTTGGTTAAAAATTCGTCTTTTTGTCTTGATAATACATCTCTTTTTGTTAAAATTTCTATTATTAGCTTCAAAATTTAATATTTGGTTGAAAATTTACATATTTTGTTAGAAATTCATCTTTTTTGTATAAAAAAATTCAATTGTTTTGTTGAACATTCGTCTTTTTTTTAAAGAAAATTGATATTTTGTTGGAAAAGTCATCATTTTTGGTTCAAAAATCATCTTTTTTGTTTAAATATACATCTTTGTGACTTGAAAACTCAACTCTTTTGTTAAAAATTCGTCTTTGGTATGAAAATTCATCTACTTTTATTAAAATTTATATTATTAGCTTCAAAATTTAATGTTTAGTTGAAAATGTACATATTTTGTTAAAAATTCATATTTTTTGTCGAAAATTAAACTGGTTTGTTAAACATTAGTTTTTTATATAGAAAATTCTCTCTTTAGTTGGAAATTTTATTATTTCCTTAAAAATACATTATTTTGTTGATAATTAACGTTTTTGGTAAAAATTCGTCTTTTTGGCTTGAAAATTCAACATTTTGTTTAAAATGTTGTTTTTGTCTTCTCAGAAAAATATTTTTTAGTTACAAATTTATCTTCTTAAGTTGAAAATTAATATAGTTTGGTTGAGGTTTCAACTGTTTTGTTAAAAATCTGTCTGATTGAATTCAACTGTTTTTATAAATTCAAAGAGTTGTTTTAAAGTTGAAGTTATCTCTTGAAAAAATATGTTTTCTGGGCGAAAATTTTGATTGGAAATTATCTTTTTTAGTTAAGAAACCAACCATTTGTTTCAATTATTTCATTCTATATGCAGCCGTTTGGTTAAAAATGAATTTTTCTTGATTGAGGATTGAAGTGTTTTGTTGAAAATTAGTATTTTTGGGATTGATTCAATTATATTTCATAATTCAAATAGTTTCTTCAAAGTTAAACTAATTTTTTAACTTTTTCCAACATTTATTTTTTTTTATTGAAGATTTAACTATTCCATTTTGACCTGGAAATTTAAGTTTTTTATATGAAACATCAACAATTGTATTGAAAGTTAATTTATTTTATTGAAATTTCATCTTTTTTGTGCTGTATACAATTGCTCTTCTTCGTTGAAAATTGATTTTTTTTTTTTGGAAAATTCTACTCGATTGGCAGAAAATTCAACTATGTATTTGGTGAAAATTTATTTAAAAACAGATCACTTTTGCTTGAAAATTCAACTATTTGGTTTTAAATACAAGTGTCGTTTGGTTAGAAATTAATTTTATATTCGAAATTCAACTATTTGGTTGAAAATTCGTCATTTTTGATAAAAATTATTCTTGTTGGTTGAAAATTCATCTCTTCGGATTTGAGAAACAAATCTGTTTTTAAACATTCGTCTTTTTGGATTGAAAGTTCATATTCTTTGATTGAAGATTTAACTATCTTTCAAACACATTATTGAATTATTTAATTCCAATAAAGTAATTTAAAGACACGTTTCTAAAAATTGCTCTTTTCCATTTTCGTGGAATTTTATATTTTTTCTGTAAATGTCAGTTTTGTTGTTGTTAAATTCCTTTGCAAATGGTGCAGAACTCACCTTTGTTTGTTTAAAAATTCAAATATTTGGTTAAAAAGTCTTCTTTTTTGGCAATAGTTCAACTGCTTTGTTGAGCATTCGTGTTTTTTGGAAAAAAATTCGTCCTTCTAGATTCAACATTCATCCTTTGATATAAAATTATCTTTTTTCGGTTAAAAATTCAATCCTTTTGTTGAAGATTCATCTTCTCGGACAGAAAATGTGTCCTATCAGCTTGAACAAATTTATATTTTTGTGGAAAAGTTTTTTTGGTCGAAAATTACATTTTTTTGTTCAATATTCTTTTTTTTGCTAGAGAATTCATCTTTTGGTAAAAAAAAACAAACTTTTTTGTGGAATATTCAATGGTTTTTTGTAACATTTGTCTTTGGATAGAAAATTCGTCCACCTGGATTAACAAAATTGATCTTTTAGTGGAAAAGTTTTTTTTGTCGGAAATTCAACATGTTTTGTTACACTCTCGTCTATTTGGATAGAAAAATTTGTCCTTTTAAATAGAAAATTCATCATGTTGTAGAAAAAGAATCTTTTTGGATGAAAATTAATTTTTTTCATTTACAAGTTAGTTGTTTTAAAATGAAAAGTTTACATATATGTTTTTGGTGAAAAAATGCAACTCTTTTGTTGAATATTCAACTGTTTGGTTAAAAATGATCCTTTTTGTTTAAAAATGCGTCTTTTTGGATTAAAAATGCATCATCTTTGGTGTAAAGTTAAACTATTTATGTGTAAATGCAACTGCTTGGTTCAAAACACACCTATTTCTTTTTAAATTCGTGTTTTTTGGGTTGTAAATTGAACTATTTTGTTGAAAATGCAATATATTTCGTCTTAAGAATATGACACCCTAAATTAATTTGATTTAAAAGAATTTATGCCCCACTTTTGTAAAAAATCCCGGCGATCTGGTCGTAAAAACTTGTTCATTTTGGACAGTAAAACGTATTTTATCGTTTTCTCAAAGGTGCCTTTAAATTGAAAATTTCCAAACCCTTTTTTCTTCCACTTGGGCAAATGGCAAGAAAAATCTTTCGGTAGTTTTTCGAAATGGGTGACGAGATACAAATGGTTAAAAAACAATTTTTCAAAAAGTAGTCACAACATATGTTTCTAAAAATTTACTAATTTCATAAATATCCTTCGAACAATATATAAACAGAAAGTAGATATTATATAAATTGAGGTCAACATTTATGTCTGAATAATTAGAAATTTATAATTTGTAGTGTAAAACTACAGAAACATAATATGTCAAATAAGGACAGTGTTATTTGCAACTCAACACAAATGAATAATTAATCCGTTGTAGCGACTTTTTAAGCAACAAATGTGAATTCTCACAAAAAAATGTAATAGTTGATATTTTAACAAGAAAAGATTTTTATTTTTAATATAAAAAAAGCAGCTGAATTGAGCCAAAAAGGAAGAATTTCAAACTAAATAGTTGAATTTTAAACCAAAGAGATTACCTCTAAATACAATTCTTACAATTTTCAAAAAATTACATAAATTTTCATTTAAATAGTTTGAACAATGAATGTATGTGAATCAAAATTTTATTTGTATAATGTCAAGAAGATGAGTTGACCAAGGTCATAAAAAGTTCCTTTAATGTTTTTACATTATACTTTAAATTGCGTGACACTAAATATTAAATATTATAGTTTCTACATTAAAGTAACTTTTTATGACACCATAAACATTTGTTTAATTAATTTTCATGCTATATTCTTTTCGTTCCTAACAATTTTAACGAATCTCCAACAAAACAGTTTAATGTTGTACAAAATTGTTTAATTTTCCAGCAAAAAAATCGAATTTTCCACAATACAGTTGAATTTTCAACTTAAAAATATGAATGTTCAATGAAAAATGTAATAGTTGAAATTTAAAGAAAAATGTAACCAACAAAGACAAATTTTTACCCAAATACTTTTTAAATTAATTTTATACCAAAAAATTGATTTTATGCCAAAAAAAATACGAATTTTTTTAACCATACATTCAAATGTTCAAACCACAAAGACGGATTTTCAATAAAACAGTTGAATTTTCAACTAAAATGTATGACTTTTTAAGAAAATTGTTGAATTTTCAACAATAAAAATTGATTTTGAACCAAATAATTAGATTTTCTTATTGAGTTCTATTAATTCAGTTAGAATCTAAGTGAAAAAATGAGAAAGGGGGGAAAGACTGTGAAGCCTGTGATAAATAAATAGGAATACTTAAAAAGTGTTTTACTTTGAACTATACACTTTTAAATTCGGGCTCAACAAAAGGAAAATAAGGAAAAACTTTGTATTTTTTTGTTGCCTTCTTTTTCTCTCCTCTTATTTACTGTAGAATTTTCCTAATTTGAATTTTAAATTTGCGTTGTCTAAATATGATAGTTGAATTCAGTATTTTTGTAGTTTCTAAGAATTTCGTAGTTAAATTTGAATATTGGAGGTTAAAGAAGACTTAAAGGTCACAAAATGAAAGTGTAAAAATAGTTGCTAAAATCACAGAATTGTATTAATCAGCATAATGTACAAATTTCAAATTGAAAGCATTCAGAATAAATTGATTCATTTTCAGATTTAGTATTTCGAAAGTGTACCATTTTAAATTACAAGTTTTTAAAATGAATTAATTGTGAATCACAGGGCTCGGATCCGTGTTCAAAATTATTAAATTTTGAAATTCCAAGGCTTTTTTAAAAGAATTTCTCTCTTTTCCCCGTTTTCAAGAAACTTCCTCTTTTTCTCGTTATTTTCCGCCTAAATTCGAACTGATTTAATCGAACCCAAAAAGAAAATCACAACTATTTTTGGTTAATAATTCAACTATTTTCTTGCAACTGGTTTGTTGTCATGAAAAATCAAACATTTGATTAAAAATTCATCTATTTTTTTTTTGAAAATTCGTTTATTTTTAATGATTGTTCAACTTTTTGGTTATAAATGCAATGTTTGTATATCATTTTTTTCTAATTCATCTTTTTTGGTCGAAAACGATCTGTTTCTTATAAACTGTCTTATAAAAAATCATCTTTTTCGCTGAAAAATTCAACTATTTAGTTGAAAATGCAACAATTTTATAGAGATATTAAGAAGTTTTGAAAAAATAATTTTAAACGTGAAAAATTTTGAACAAGAAATTTAAAAGCATTTTAACATTTGAAACGTTTAAAAGGAATGCAAAATTTTCCCTTAAAAATCTGGACTAAGATTATATCCCAATTTTGTAAAAATGGGACCCTTTTAATTTCAGACGAAAAATAATTTGAAGTGCAAAATTATGATGTTTGAATTTATGTTTTTAAATTTATATAAATAAAACTTCCCTACGATTATTGAGAAAATTTGAAAAAAAAAATTAAATTTTAGATATGTTAAACCAATCAATCAATAAAGGTTATTTTTCATCCAGGTGTATTTTGAATAAAAAAACATGAACCATTTTCACAAAGAGACGAATTTTCTACAAAAAAGTTAAATTTTTCATCCGAAAATATGAATTTTTTACAAAAAGTTAATCTTCCATCAATTAGTTGAATTTTATACTAAAATTATAATTTTTCAAGAAAAAAATGATGACTTTTAAACAAATTAGTTCAATTTTTAACCGAGTAGTTGCATTTTCTATCAAAGAAGATGAATTCTCAACACCAAAATGCAGTAGTTGAACTCATTAACAGCAAAAAATGTTGACTCCTGAACCAAAAACATAAATTTTTTACCAAGCTTCTACATTTTTTTAATCTACGTTTAGTTTTAAATAAAATGATTTTTGTATCCCTTAAAAACTTCTAAATATGTTGTAATCTTGCAAATTAAAAATTTGTTCTTAGAAATCTTCTACATTCTTATCCGATACTTTGGGAAATTATTTGAGACGTTTTAAATCTTTAAAAATATTTTCTTCAAATTATTAGAAAAAAATTCACTTTCGGAAATCATTCTAAATTTAAAAATGTGTTTGACAATTTAAAAAATCTTTGGTAATGTTTTAAAATATTTTCTTAAAATAACTTTTTTTAAAAATGAAGAATAACTTTGAATATTCCCAGGATTCTGATGAAAGATTTTTTTAATGTCTTGAAACCTTTCCAAAATTTGAGAAAACTTATTTTTATTTAGAAATCTTCAAAAATCTAAATGCTTTTATACATTTGTTGAAATATTTCAAAAGTTTTAATTATTTTTGAAATTTATTAAAAATTTATAAATAAATTTTAAAATTATTCGAATTTTTCTTATAATTTTGAAAAATTATGCAAATTATTCTCTTAATTTGTTTTATTTTTAAAACTTCTAAATATCGTTCCAACTTATTCAACTCTTTTCTAAAAAGTTGTAATCTTGCAAAATTGAACATTTTTGCTTTAAAAATTCCCATATTCTTTTCCGAAATTTTAGGAAATCGTTTGAAATGTTTAAAAGTTTTCTTAAAATTATTCTTAAATCTATTATACAACGTTTCCCTAAAAAAATTTAAAAGCCTGCAAAAGTTAAAAAAATAATAATATTTAGAAATATTCAAAGCATAAAATTATTCTTTTAAAATAATACCTAAATCATTTTAAATTTTCGCAGAAATATTATTGTCGGTGCCGGTTTTGTTGTTTTCTTACCGGATTTACCTAATTTTTGGTGCAGAAAATTCTTAATTTGAAGAAGTTATGAATATAATCTTTTGGTAATTTTAAAAAGTGTTGTTCAAAAAGTTAAAAAGGGAATTATTGCCTTCGTTAAAGAATCATGTGCAATTTAAATCTTCTCTGTTAGAAATAAATGTTTTGAAATAAGACTCCTCATTTAAAAATTGCGATGCCAGAAAATATAATAGAAGAAACTGACAAGAGTCACTTGGCATAAATTTTATTAGATAGGGATATTAGTAGGGACTTTATTAGAAATTTCCAAGTGAAAAAGAAATTCTAATTGTACCCTGAGGTTTTAGACGGCTTTGAAGTGATCTCGCACCCAGCGTAGCATAAAAATAGAAAATAAAAAATAAAAAAATGTAGATAAGAATAAAAAGAGAAGCGGACTGGCACTGGCAGATTGTTGAAAATGAAAATTTGGTCTGTGATTTCAGAAACTCCCTTATGTAGTAGTCGAAGGGTGGAAGGAGGAAGGAAGGTAGGGAGAGACTCTGGTTAATCTCGAGAGAAGAAGCTAAGAAAAGTGCGGTGATGAGTGGCACTTTTCGAGGAAGAGGCTTCGGAGCGAGAAGCAATCGTCCGCAAAATCCTCACGGCGGTTTTTCCGGGCAACACCCGAACTTCAACCAAAATCGAAGGTCAGCATCAAACCAGAATTTCAACCAGGGCCAAAACTTCAACCAGAATCGTCGACAGGATGGTCGGCGGCCTCCTGGTGGACAGGATTGGCGAGACAATTCCGCACAGAGTCCTGGCCGATTTAACAGGCATTCCGGAAATGGTCCCCAATTTCAAGGACACAATCAGGGACACAATCAAGGACACAATCAAGGACACAATCAGGGACACCAGAGACATTATTACGGGTATGTTGCGTGCACCTTTACACTGACCTCATCTGATCTAACCACATTGGCATCGCAGGATATCTCTCTCTACTCATCTGGAAAAACCTGCAATTGTCAGGAAATTAACAACAAAATTCTAATCGAGCATTAAATAACTGGT